>OU898280.1:46318700-46436200 GCA_918026665.1 Diabrotica balteata
ACATAATAAAATTAGCAGTGATAAATTACATCTCATGTAAATTACTTTTTTGTAACTTTTCAAACAAATTAATTTCCAGAATTGATGCAAACTAAAATATTTCAAGCTAATATACAGAATTTATTTCCAGATTTAGTCCATTCACTCACGGTAAAATATTGCAAAACCTCATAAGTTTAAAGAATCGCTTGGATTGACATGAAATTTGGCTTACGCCTAGCTAAGATGTCAAAGGAAAAAAGATTATGCTTTTGCCCTATGGATCAGTATCACCCCTTATCGGGAGTG
This sequence comes from Diabrotica balteata, assembly GCA_918026665.1. NCBI lineage: Eukaryota > Metazoa > Arthropoda > Insecta > Coleoptera > Chrysomelidae > Diabrotica > Diabrotica balteata. The sequence continues at coordinate 46,318,989 of OU898280.1, forward strand.
AAAAAATATATGTTCAAGATAAGTTCGGAAGTGCCTAAAATCAGTAATTCTAAGCAACTTTGGTTTTATAGAGGTTTTTCACTATGTCAATACTTTTCGAGTTATTGAAAAATAGGTTCTTATTCGTCAAATTCCATGTTGAATATTTCAACGTGAAATAATAAAAAACTGAAGCGCTTTTCGACGAAAACTCATTACAACTTTTTTAGTTTTAGTGTTTAAAAGTGTTTTAAAAAGGTTTATTTTTGTTAAGTTTCTTGCATCAAGAGTATGCAAGTTATGACCAAAATATTCAGAAAAGCAAAACCTACATTTTTTTACTCTTTGTGATTTTTGGTGTCACTAATAAATTTTAAGTTATTTTGAAAAAAAGCATTTTTTTCAAAATTAAAAGAAAATTGTTAAAAAATAAGTCCTTTAAACAAATGAAACTTACAGATCATTATAATAATAAAATAAAAACAATGACCAAGGTATTTATTAGAGAAATCAGGACACGCATTGAAATTGCAAGACAAGCATTTATAAAAATGAAAAAAATGTTTGTTAATCGAGATCTTATCTAGTTTTGATGGAAAATAAGCCACAATTTTACTAAAAAATGGTTTTATTAACGTTTCGACGCCCAAATCGGGTGTCGTTGTCAAAATACAAAAATTATTAATGAATTAAACAAAACTGTTGTTGCTTAAAAAAAAATTCTTGTGCTATAGAGGAATTTTGAAAATACCTGGATCTAACGAGTTACAAATGCAAAAGTGTTAAGGTTATAATGTTACAAAAGGATTGCAAGGTGATAAAGAACACCAACACAAGAAAGCTGGAATATTTAGGTCACATTACCGAAGGTGCGAAAAGCTTAAAATGCAATGTAAAATTAAGGGTAAAAGATCCATAGGTAGAAAAAGAATTTCATGACTGAGAAACTTAAGAGAGTGGTATAGTTGCAGCTCAATAGATCTTTTCAGAGCAGCCGTCAATAAAGTACGGATAGCTGTTGTGATGGCCAACCTTCGATAGGAGAAGGAACTTCGACAAGAATAGGATATAAATTTTGTTCTAATAGTAACATTGTACTACAAAAAATTGAAATTTATCTAGAAATGGCAATATAGAAGTCAATTATATTCTGTGCAAAATAAGAAATTGTATAGAGGTGAACTAAAATCACTATGATCTACTGTTCGATCGCATACTTTTTACATTTAAAAATTTTCTGAGGACTTTCTGGAATTACGTCATCGAGGTTTAAAAGCAAGTAGTGGTGAGTACCAAATGCAATCGATTTTGACTTTAACAAAATACCACAAATTATCAACGTTAAAAATGAATAAAGTAAGTACATATCTTGATAAAATGACAGGGAATTTCCAATACATAAATAGATGAGGGCCATCTGCCTAGGAACAATAGGTAAAAGCTGATAAACGGACAGAATTAGAAAGTTTAAAACATCACTAATTAGATCATATTTCAAAACAAAGTAAATAAGTATATTTGAATGTTAAATCTTTTCAAACTAATATTGTAAAATTAAAATTTTAGGAAAAAAAATATTTATTATTTTTGTGCTCAAGAAGTACTTTCATTATTGACAATATCGAAACATTATTAAAAGTCGAGAAGAATTTTCTGAGGACACGTACATATTTATATGAAAGTGCTATAAAAATGTTCCACTGCAAAATGATGCTAGCAAATTACCCTCTGTTTTAGGTCACTGATATCCATCAATATAATATCAATATTCCCGCAGTTTTTTTGCCAAATTTTTGTGCGCTCTACGTCTTTCAGAAGAAATTTAAAGAAAGATATATTATTATTTGTTCCATCGTTTCTTTCAAAACATCCCGCGTAAACACATTTATGCGTTACACAGGCCATTTTATCTAAAATGTGAGTCCTTTTTTTTATAAAATTTCGCTATAACTTGTCACTACACTTCACACAGATAATACACTTATAGCAAAGAATATAGATATATTCTTTGCTTATACGGTAAGTTCGGCCCTGACACCACTCCTATCTCCTCGCAAGTCAAAGAGAGAATGAGAATCTCGATACGGTTTTCGAGTAACGCCATCTAGTTTTTGATACGTCTTTCGGTTACCTCGAGGTGAGCTATCTAGATAGTGGTTTATAATCAATGGTACTAGGTAGAAGGAGTAACTGAGGTGTTTAGTGTTAAGTTGTATAGTATTGCAAATACATTGGTGCCGTAAAGTGAATATTCTCGCTTATAAGATTACGTTTTGTTTGAACTCATTAATACTTGAACTAAGTATAACATCATGCCGCTGCCTCCTAAAACTGGTAAATATTATTCGATGGCGGAATTGGAAGAAATTGTGAATCAAAGTGATTCAAAAGATGTGTTTTTATTTGAAAGTAATGTATCTGAAGATTCGACTAAAGAAATTAAACAAGGGTGTATAAATAAGCATCTATCGAGTTCTACTATAGACGAAGGAGACGATCAACTGATGAGACTAAAATGGGTGAAGAGCTAGGGCAAAAAAGAAACCAGGTGATAGAATCGACAAAAACTTGAGATTGGAAGGTATAAACATTCAGCCGCGTATATATTTTTTTGATTCTAGTAATTCTGGGCATAATATTTCAGATCTTTTTGATAACTATTTGTGAGTACGAATGTTTCCAACTACTTTTTTTTTAGAGGATATACCTATTTTCTTAGTCACTAAAACTAATAAATTTCAAAAATATTATATTGGCATCAGAGGGCTTGGGCCACGTTTTAGATTGAACGAATGGAAAGACACAGATGCAAAAAAATTCAAATACAGGAGTACTGGTCAACGAATTGTTTGATTGGCACACCTGCTTTTAAGAAATTGTGAATTCTAGTTTCAGAAAATCTGAAGGTGTAGTTCAAACTCTTCTTGACTCCTATTTGGACAAAGGTCATATTTTATTTGTAGATAATTGGTACAGCTGTCCTTATATGTTTTTTGGTTACATGATCGTTGCACTAACGCTTGCGGAACTGTGCGTAAAAATACAAAAAAAAATGTCAAAAATGAAAGAACAAGGGGTTCGTCTGTATTTCGTACCGCTAAAAACCGACTAATTGCCATAAAGTGGTGTTATAAACGAGACGTAATTATGCTTAGTACAGCACATGATAGACATGTAGTAGATACCGAGGAAATACGGAAAAACACAAATAGAAAATAGTAAAAGCGCAATTTGTTATTGATTACAATAAAAATATGGGAGCTGTAAATAAAACCGACATGCTCCTCAGCTCAATTGAGTGTTTACCACTAAGTGGTACAAAAAGATTATTTTCCATATTATGAATATGACACTGCTAAATATGTAGTTATATCTAATTTCTAGACGCCACAAAAAAAAAGATGCCGTTAGCCTAATTTCAGTTAAATTTGATTTCGCAAATGATTGAATTAAAGTTAGATTACTTCGTATACAGGCCAAGAAGAGAAGAAAATTCCGCTCTATTTCGTTTAACTGGTAGACATTTCCTAACAAAAATTGACTCAAAAAACCAAAACCACTCGAGAGCCAAAAAAAGATGTTTTGTTTGTAGCAAAAATAAATTGCGGAAAGAAACAATTTACATATGCGAATCATGTGATATCGGGTTGTGCGTGACACCTTGTTTCGAAAAATATCATACTCTACAAAATCTATAATGTCAGATAAGTTTAAAAATATTTTATATTTGCATTTTTTTTTGTTTTTAGGGACAAATCGTTAGTTTAAATTTTTCTTAAGCCATTTTTTTTTGTTATTAAGATTAATTTTTGGGATATTTAGTTTTTTTTCTAGCCTATAAACCTTTATTTTTCATATTTATGTTAAGATGATTGGCAATAGACTTTCTAAAGCTCTGGAGAGATTAGGAAATGCCGAAATGTCCTAATCTCGATGAAGGAAAAATCCGAATCTGCACCTCCACGTAGTAGAAGGTGGGCAACATCAATGTTGATGGCTAACGCAGATAGGGACCGAGTGATTGCCGGTATAAGCAATCCCCTGCTTACCGACCAACGGCTTCGGGCGGATGAGTCGGTAGGTAGTAGTCCTCTTTTGTCCTAGAGCTGAGAAATCGACTCCAAAGGCGGAAGAACCAATAAATAAGTCAACGGCAGAAGAATGCAGAAGGCAACGGAAAACCATTGCAATAAAGGTCCAACAGAACATTCCTAGTCATTCATCATGGCAAATACGCAAAAAAAAATCAAACCGTTACTGATCATGGAATCCGGAAACCAAGATCCGACAGGGAAGATAAAGATATTATGCTGGAAACAACGATCCGGCTCATCGCTATGAAGTCGCAATCTTGTTAGACACAGAAGCTAGTAAATGAGTTATAAGCTTTACTCCTTACTAAAAGAGAGTGATAATGGTTCAGCTGAAGACACACATACAACAAGTTAACTTAATTTAAGTATACGCACCAACAGCGGATAAGATGAAGATGAGATAAAACATTTTTATATGAAGTTAGAGGCAATTTTAAGATCTATTAAAAACGAAGACATAACAATAGTAATGAAGGACTTTAATGATAAACTTAGGAGAGAAAAAAATGACAAATATGTTGGGGAATGTGAACTACTTGACAAAAACGAAAGAGGGGATAGACTTGTAGATTTTTGTCAAAATAAACATTTTGTAATATTGAACACAATGTTTCTACTGCCCGATAGAAGATTGTACACTTGAAAATCTCCTGTAGACAACAAAGACCGCATAGTCAGAAATATAACAGAAGTGATAGAAAAAATCTTAACGTCAGAAGATGTCAATGAAAAGTGGAGCAATATTCAGGAGATATTACTAAAGGCTGCAGAAGAAAATTTAAAACCTGAAAAGACAAATAAAAAATAGAAGTGGATGACTCTAGAAATTCTAGCATTAATGGAAGAGAGAAGAAAAGCCAAAGGGAGAAATTAGCCAAAATATCAAGAACGACAAGAACTATACAGTAGAATTAAAATAGAGATAAAAAAGGCCAAGGAAAAGTGGTTAATAAAGAAATATAAGAGTATGTCAGAAAACACGACAGCTTTAATATGCATAAAAAAAATAAAAAAACTAACAAATACCAAAAATTGAGCACACTATGGGATACTCAAAGGTGATAATGGTAAACATATTGCAGACATCAAAGATAAATTAAGGTTATGGCAAGAATACATAATGAAATTATTCGACGATGATATAATGATACAAAAACAGCCACAGGAACAAACAGGACCAAAAATAATACTGTGTGAATTAGAACAGGCAATTAGTAATGCAAAGACTGCAAAATCAGTAGGCCCATATCAGATACCCACTGAGCTAATTAAATGCATTGACGAAGAAACACTGCAAGTATATACAATAGGAGTAATACCCCAAGATTAGTTGCTGTCCACGTTTGTAACACTACCAAAGTCAGTACATGCGACAGAATGCTCCTATTACAGAATAATTTTATTATTATTATTATTATTATTATATAACAAATAAGGGCAGAGGAGCGAGCTCCTATTATGCCCAAAAAGCAAAAATGAACAAAAATAAAATATATCCTTATAAAACTAATACTAATTATAAAGTTAAGTACAGTTAAACAAATTAACAAAAATTGAATTGTGACACAATAAATAAATAAATAATGCTGTCCGAGAAAAAATATCCTATCCTATAAAAAAAAATAAAGTTCTGTCAAGTTTATTTTTAAAGATGTTAACACTAGCTGCCGATATGGTGTCATGATCCAAATTGTTCCAGATATTAAAGATTCTGTTTGGCAAGAAGTTCGCCCTGGACCTTGCAGTAGTTTGTTCCCTCTTTAATTTGTATCGATGGCCTCTTAATCTATCGTCTTCATTCAAAGTGAATATGTTGTTTAGGTTCCCAAAATTATGTTTTAAAATACGGAAGGACATAATTAGGTCACCTCGAAGACGTCGCTGCTCGAATGTCGTAAGATGAGCCATGAATAGTCTATCTTCATAGTTAGGTCTTACACGGCCGTATGCCAGTCTTGTGGCTTTACGCTGAACGTTTTCAAGTAGGATTTTATCGCGACTAAGATCTGGATTCCACACTGGTCCGGCAAACTCAAGAATAGGTCTAACGTATATTGAGTAAAGTTTACTAACAGAGGTTAGAGATATGCGTGCAAAACATTTACGGATCAAAAACAGTTTCGAGTTAGCACGTTTACACACCGACACTATGTGATCAGACCAATTTAAGTCACTATTAATTATCACTCCGAGATCGTTGTGTGAGGTTACAGAGTTTAAAGGATGTCCATTAATAAAGTACGGCAGTGATGGGTTATTTTTGCCGATATGTAAAACAACGCATTTTTCAATGTTAAGCGGAAGTAACCATTCTGAGGACCATTTGAATATTGCGTCAAGATCTTGTTGAAGAATATGTTGGTTAATAGTTGGATTCACATATAACTTCGTGTCATCAGCGTAAATGGAAACCTTACTGGATACAATGAGCGGAAGATCACTAGTGTAGACACAAAAAAGTAGCGGTCCAAGTACTGATCCTTGTGGAACTCCACTCTTGACTGGCTTATCTAGTGAATGGTCTTCCCCAACACGAACCCTGAAGTATCTGTCGGATAGAAAATCTTGTATCCAAATGTTTAACTTTCCGCGGATACCATAGTGATCCAATTTAGCTAGTAATCGACGTTTTGGAACACGATCGAAAGCTTTGGAGAAGTCTAAGTAAACTACATCGACAGGATTCCGATTGTTTAAAGATAATGACCAATCATTTACACAATGAAGTAAGTTTGTGATCGTTGAACGACCTTTGATAAATCCATGCTGTTGGTGAGGGATGACATTTTCTTGAAGAAGGAACTCGGACATAGCTTCCGAAATAATCGATTCCATGACCTTGCCGACAATAGGAACCAGGCTGATTGGACGATAATTATTGCAATCAAGTTTATTACCTTTCTTGAATACAGGAGTAACAGAAGCCAATTTCCAGGACGAGGGGAGGGAACCTTTATTAAAAGAAGCAGTCATTATGAGAGATATAGGGATGGCGACAGAATCTGCACATTGTTTGAGGAAAAAAGAGGTGAGTCCGTCTAATCCAGGTGATGAATTATTTCGCAGTTTCCTTAAATGATGTTTAATTTCATCCGGTGTGAAAGATATATTTTCAAGAGTTTTAGACAAACGAGGGCACATTATTTGAGGAATGGTATCGTTAGATTCATCTGTAAAAACTTGAGAAAAGAATAACGATAAACATTCCGAAGATTCGTTATTCGAAGAACATAAAGACCCATCAGCTTTTTGAAGCAATGGTATGGAAACTTTAGAAGATAAAGATGTACGAATGTACCGATAAACTTTTTTACTATTACCACTTGCAATGATAGATTCTTCAAATTCTGTTCTTAACTTTAGCAAAGATTGTTTGACTCGGTTAGAAAAATTACGGTGGGCGAAAAAATCATCAGGGGAACTAGTGAGTTTATATCTTCGCCAAAGCTTTCGCTTATGTCGAATTAAATGAGTAGCTGAGAGGTTAATCCAAGGTTTTAGTCGATTTCTATATACCTGCCGTTCGGTTGTATGATCAGAAATTGTTGTAATAGCAGTATGAAGAAAAGAGTCCCACATTGACGATGGATCAGAGTGATTAGAAAAAATAGATTGCCAGTTTAACTGGGATAAAACTGAATTTACATCAATGAAATTAGTAGTGGCATACGTTACGAAATTATTTTTGCAAGGCGGTGTTAAACTAAATTGAATGTGAGCAGTAATAAGCGAGTGGTCAGAAAGACCCACAGGAGAGGACACTTCAAGTGAAGAAATTAATTCATCGTCATTTGTGAAAAATAAGTCTAAAATTGAAGGATTATTGTTGGCTCTAAACCTTGTAGGTTCAGTTATCAGTTGTAATAAATTTGAGTTCATGATAAAGTTTTTAAACAAATTTTGGGAATTGATAGTATCAGTTTTGGAAATAATGGGCCAGCTTATTTCTGGAAAATTGAAATCTCCAACAACAATGAGATTTTCAAGGGATGATAATTCCTCAAGTTTGTTAATAAGCATATTGTCCTGAGTAAGTACTGTATCAGGAGGTCGGTATATGCAAACTATATTAAATATGAAAGAGTTATTAGTAATAAGTAAGTGGATAATTTCTATACCGGGTACGTCTATTGTTTTATTACTGATAGAAAAAGTGTTGGTAATTTCATTTGCTAAATAGATGCATACTCCTCCCCCTCGACGAGTACCTCTGTCTCTACGAAATATAGTAAAATTATCAATGTTTACAATAGCATCGGGAATAGAAGAATTAAGCCACGTTTCTGTTAGGAGAATAATGTGAGGTTTTAAAAGTTGAACAGTACTTATAAATTCATTAAATTTGGACATAAGAGAGTTTAGATTAGTATACATAAGAAGCCAATCCGTAAATTTTAGTGCAGAAGAATTATGAGCGAAATTTCATTATCTTTGGACAGCCATTCACATATTTAATCGTAAGGTCATTTTCTCCATTATTTTTACGAGTTTCAAGCTCCGTACGAAGTTCCTTTAAACGAAGTTGCTGCATAGGTGTCTTGTCATCAATAACAGAATACGTTTCAGTAGATTTGTTTTCCAAAAGTTTATTTTTGTTACGAAGAATTTTTCGAGTGTGGTGTTCAGAACTCATTATCACTTTTATCATGCGGGGATAACGTTTATTTTCATTTGGTTTACCGACTCTATAAAATGTAACAGGACTTTCTTGACATCCAATGACTTCTAGGGCTAAATGTATTTTATTCTTATCATGATCTTTTTTATTTTGTGCGTCTCCTGTAGGTTCGGGGACGCCTCTAACCAAAAAATTTTTGGAACGAGATATGCGGTCAGCGGCTTCATTGACAATGCTGTCGGTAAATTCTGTTGTTGTAATAGAATCGAGTTGATTTAATTTATTGCTGAATTCAGATAGTTTAATATCAAAATCTTCAATTTTCTTCTTAATGTCCGCTTTAAACTCGACAAGTAGATTCTTGATTTCAGTAATATTCGTAATGTTTGAACTGCATGCATTGCATAGTATACATATACCACGTACTTTTTGCCTCGTAACTCGATCATCGACCGACAGATCCGTACAAGCAATGTGAATTGGTTTCTTACAGCCATCGCACTGGAGCTTTCTATCGGAGGTAGAAGTTAGCTTTGAACAATTAGCACAAAACGATGTATTAGGCATGATTAACTTTGTGCTAGTTTTGGATATGAATTATAATTATTGGATTGATAAATAAACAACAAATTTGTCGTTATCACTTACTTGAATATTTAAAAACACAATCACAATCAAAATTTCCTTAATAAGCCACACACTTAAGATATTTCTCAGAATAATACATGGAAGACTATACAAAAAAATAGAAGAAGATATAGGTGACACCCAGTTTGGATTCAAATGAGGACTAGGAACGAGAGAGGCTCTATTCGCTTTTAACGTTCTCGCGCAAAGACGACTAGATATGAACCAGGATCTCTATGTCTGCTTTATAGATTATCAAAAGGCTTTTGATAGAGTACGACATCAGAAACTCGTAAAAACTGTTAAAAGAAAAGAATGTGGATTGTCGAGATATACGGGTTATTGTCAATCTGTACTGGAATCAAAAAGCAAAGGTTAGAATCGAAAATGTCGATACAGAAACAATAGAAATCAAAAGAGGTGTTAGACAGGGTTGCATGCTGTCCCCATTGTTATTCAATCTGTACAGCGAAGCTATTTTTAAGGAAGCAATATCAGAGGAACAACAGGGTATATCAATAAACGGAAAAATCTTAAACAACATAAGATTCGCAGATGACACCGCTGTTTTTGCAGACAGTCTAGAAGCATTGCAACGCTTAGTAAATAGATTACATCAAGTCAGTATCAAATATGGACTACAAATGAACGTTAAGAAAACCAAGTTCATGATTATTTCTAAGCAACATATAGTAGGAAGGCTAGATATCGAGGGAAAACAAGTAGAAATAGTGAATAACTACAAATATCTGGGAACCTGGGTAAATGAAAACAATGACCAAGGTAGAGAAATAAGGACACGCATTGAAATTGCAAGACAAGCATTTATAAAAATGAAAACAATGTTTGTCAATCGAGACCTTCCTCTGGATCTGAGGATAAGAGCCTTAAGATGCTACGTGTTCTCGACTTTGTTGTATGGAATGAAAAGTTGGACACTAAAAGTGGATAATATAAAGAAGTTGGAATTATTTGAGATGTGATGCTATAGAAGGATTTTGAAAATACCATGGACCCAACGAGTTACAAATTCAGAAGTGTTAAGAAGGCTACAAAAGAAATGCGAGGTCATAAAGCACATCAAAACAAGAAAGCTGGAATATTTGGGCCACATTCCAAGAGGTGCGAAATACGAGATATTAAGGCTCATAATGCAAGGTAAAATCAGAGGTGAAAGATTCATAGGAAGACGAAGAATTTCCTGGCTGAGAAACCTACGAGGGTGGTATAAGATAACGGATAAGGTGAAGAGATAACTGAGCCCTGTGGTAAACCCATCGAGCAATAAGACAAAAGAGGGAATCTAAAAGGAGACCAAAAAAGTGGCCTCTGATGGCGGACATATCCGGAAATGCGAATGCGCGAAATTTAAATTTTCCGACACTTATCAACAGTAGCTATATAATATTTTTCAAAATGTGTCTTATACGTGAAAGTTTTAATTAATTATTAATGATAAGAGTCTAAAATGCGACACAATTGTTAAAAAACTTCAATATAAATAAGATTTCATGTGACATTTGGGATAAACAATAACATAACCCAACTAAATTTGATGTCAAACAAGGAGAGAGACTCTCTTTCCTTGTTTAAAGTGGCCTCTAAAGATCGCACTTCCTGTCTAACAATATGTTTGCCCCCACCACCTTTACATTCCCTCTATTGTCTTTTTGCTCGATGGGTAAACCTGTGGATAATCATCTGGGACCTATTACAGAATTATTAATTGATCTTACATAAACTTTTCTTTGTGTTAAGAGATTGCATAAAACATTACACATTTCCACAGGGATATCGGCCTGAAGCAATTTTTCTCATACATAATTTCTCAAACATAATGATATGAACTGCATCGTAGATACCTTTTATATCGAGAAATGTAGCACCTAATAGTTATTTGAAAAACCTAACTGAATGTCTGTTGTTAAATAAGAAACTTCGTTGAAAGAACTAAACACTTTTTTCAAACCAAATTGTTCTAACGGAAAAAAGACACTGCTAGTCAAATGAAGTTCTATTCGGTGTTTAATAAAATTGATTGCATACGCGTAACTGAAATTCAAAATCGTCGGTCAGTTCAAGCGTTATTTCTGAGAGATGTTTTACGCAAAAAGTACTAATAAAAATTTTTGTTTAAAATTAACTTAGCTATATTTTTATTTAAAACATTTTTTTATATAGCATACAGGTTCTTGGTAAATCGATTTTCTTCGTTTTTCTCCCTGCGAGGAGGGGTTTCATGGAGAAGCCGGCGGATAATAGTGGTAAACTTTGTTGCAAATTTTTGTGGTCCCAAAATTGATATTATCAGCAAAGTTAACTTGGTTTGTACGACTTTTAGAGATTTACTGGCATTTTCGCCTCTGAAGACTGAAGTGTTAGAAGGAGTTGGTAAAATTATTGATTTAAAGACTTTACAATATAATAAATAAAGTTAATATATTATCTTTGTTTTTTTGGCTCATATTTATGTTGTTATGTTATATTGTTATTTAGTAGGGTGGCCTTGGTAAATCTCTAAAAATATCTCATCCATAAAGATAAAATAATCTGATATAAGCCGTAAAATGACCTATGACTAACAATAATAGCTTTAATAATACAATTATCAAGCCAGTGTCTCAACATACCCAAAGCACCGTGAATTGAATAATGACAGTACGATAAAAATCATGCGTCATCGAGCTTGTTAATGCCTCAGTAGTAGGCAATTTGTACAATAAACAAGTCGTTAAAAAACAAAACTTCTGTTGTCATATGTATCTGGTGTATACACTCATTTTAAAAGAATAAACAATCGAATGGTGATGTTTATAGCAGTAGGATTGTCACTAAATATTTGTTTACTGACAGTTCTTTTTAATATTCTTTTGCATATTTTAAGTATTACATTAATCGTTTTTATTTGTTAAAAAAAATATTCTGTAATAGTAATTAAAACTAATTAATCTTATTAAAAATATTTTGATATGAAGATAAAAAATTTAACTATAAGTAGACATACATTTTTACCAACTAAAAAAACATATTTCTTTAAATCGATCTCTCATCAAGAACTATAGACAAGGCAAAAAGCTCGGGTTCGCTCGGAAAAATATTCCTATGAGATTTTTGCATAATCTCTGTCATTAAATACACCCCAAAATAAGGTTCAAGAGGTCGCCCAGGCGAGAAGATTTTAAATGTTTTTTAAACAAATTTTAACAATAAATTTTTTTGACCTGGATACTTTTTTTAGATTTTTTGGATCATTCTAAACAAAAAAGCTTTGTTGTAAGTTTTTCCTCAGGTTGATTATCTTTTAAAAATTTTTATTTCAAATCCATTATAAAAGGTACATAATAAAATGCCCAAACGGGCTATCACAATTATATTACATAACGTTTTCGGAATGTTAATTTCATCATCAGTGTAATGCTGAAAGTATATAACCACTTTAATTAAAAAGAACGTTGAATTTAAAATCGTCATGTAATAACTACATGAACCAGTTCGAATCAGCTGCAAGAGCGAATAGGTGGTCTGAAAAAGAAAAGGCTGTATCTATCGCTCTTCGATGAGATGTCTAGAGGTGCTCCAGACCATATCCGTAGAGGGGACGGATAATTTCAAACAACTTAAGAAGTGGTTAATATACGATATGGCCACGAACACCTGGAGCATGTATATTAGTCGCAGCTTAAAAATCGAAAAAAAAAAGAAAGATGAGGCTCTTCAACAATATGAGGTAGGTATAAAGTGGTTATATACTTTCAGGTTTACACTGATGATGGAATTAACATTCCGAAAACGTTCTGTAATGTAATTGTGATAGCCCGTTTGGGCATTTTATTATATACCTTTTATAAAGGATTTGAAATAAAATTTGTTGTGATATATGGTATACAGCCAGCTACAGGGACTTAGTTTCCTAGTGGATTATTTTTCAGTTGGTCAAAAAATAAAAAATGTAAAAAATGTAAAATGTAAAATGTAAAAAAATGACAATTATCAAGGCTCAAAAGCACAAGTAAAAAATATTATTTTGATTATAATTCTTCTTCTTCTTCTTCTTTGTGTCGTCTTCTATCGAAGTTTGGCGACCATCAAACGATTGGTTTCTCTATTTTGTGCTGCATCTATTATAATCGCAGCTCCTGGTATTTAAAACCATTCTCTCAAGTTTCTCAGCCAGGATTTCTTCTTCCTCCCTAAACCTCTTCTACCTTTAATCTTGCCTTTCACGATAAGCTGGAGCCGACTGTACTTATCATTACGGAACACATGGTCCATGTATGACGCCCTTCTCCTTTTAAATTCTTCTTCTTCTCGTGCCACTCCTAGCGGAGATTGGAAATCATCATGGCCACTGCGACTTTGTTAGCAGCGCGCCTAAAAAGTTCAATCGAACTACACCCGAACCATTCACGTAGATTACGAAGCCACGATATTTTTCTTCTTCCCACACTTCTTTTGCCCTTAATTTTGCCCTGCATGATGTTTCTTAAAAGTTCGTACTTTTCACCTCTCACAATGTGCCCCAAGTATTCCATCTTTCTAGTTTTTATCTCATTTAGAATTTCGCATCTTTTGTCTAAAGTTTGGAGTACTTGCGTGTTAGTGACGCGGTCCATCCATGATATTCTGAGAATGCGCCTATAGCACCACATCTCGAAAGCTTCGATGTTTTTTATGGTCAACTGTTTTAGTGTCCAAGCCTCAACTCCATATAACAGGGTAGAAAAGACATAACACCGCAGCATTCGTATTCGTAACTTTATATTGATATCACGATTGCAAAAGAGTTTGCGCATTCTATTAAAGACTGATCTAGCGATTTCTATTCTACATCTAATCTCTTTTGTTTGATCAGTATCGTCTGTGATCCAAGCACCTAGATATTTATAACAGGGCACACGCTCAATCGTTGTATTGTCTATTACAAGATTAGCTCTGATGTTCTTTGATTTCGTGATTACCATAAATTTAGTTTTTTTCAAATTAATTTTCAAGCCGTAACTGTTACAGTATATATTGAGACTTTGAACGAGATGTTGTAGTTCTACTAGCGTAGAACTCTAGTAGTGTCTGACTATTTTCGCAAAATTCTTATTAATTTCTGTTTTTACTTTTTTCTGGGCGTCATTTTCTTTTAGTAGTCTTATATTTATTTTGGGCTTCATTTTCGTATAAATTATTTTGAGTCGTTTGTTGATATTTGCAACCAATAGACTATGATCTGAGAAGACATCTGCGCTTGCATATTTTTTTGTTAAGGTGATAGAATTTTTAAACGTTTTGTTTATGTTGATAAAATCAATTCGGTTTCTTAGGATTTTCCTTTGGGTATCACCGGGTGCTTCACATGTATAAAATCTTCTTGGACGTAATTTAAAAAGTGTATTCATAACAACCATATCGGTCTCTTGGCAGAATTGGATTAGTCTTTCTTCTCTTTCGTTTCTTATGCCAAGACTCTACTACCCCATGACATTCTCGACTGTACCTTGTCCTATTTTGGCATTGAAATGATAATGATATATTAAATATTAAAAGATAGCAGAGACAACAAATACAAAAAGTTGCAAAAGGTTATACTAAAGGAAATAAAAGGAGCAAAAAAAGCATGGCTGGCGGAAAAATTAATGAAAGTTGAAACACTACAACGCAGACATGACGATTTTCATATGGACAAAAAAATTAAATAGAATACCAGAAAACAACGAAATACAGGCATAGTGGTAGACATGGAACACCAAATTTTGACTACCATTGAAGATAAATAACGAAGATGGAAAGAATATATGCAAGCATTATTTAAAGATGTAGCACGAAGTCCGACTGAAATAAACAATACCTACGGCCCAGAAATAACAAACAAATAAGTAACTATAATCATTAAGCGAAAAAAAGATGAGAAATCACCAGGACCCGATGAGTTGCATGGCAAAATTTTAAAGCTATTAGAGTCACACCAAATCACAGCTCTTACGAAGTATTTAACAACATCTACAAGACTGGTTACTTACCAAAAGACTGGCTACTATCAATATTCATTCCACTTCATAAAAAAGCCAAATGTGAAGAACATAGATTAATTAGTTTGATGAGCCATGTACTTAAAGTACTCCTTACTATCATTCACTGCGCATATACACCAAATTAGAAGAACACCTGAGTGAAGTTCAATTTGGATTCAGAGCAGGACTCGGAACGAGAGAAGCACTTTTTAGTTTGCAAGTTCTAATACAGAGAGCCAGGGATGTCAACTGCGATGTGTATGCATGTTTCATTGATTTCGAGAAGGCATTTGATAAAGTCTCACATGGGAAACTAATCGATATCCTAAAAACATCAGGACTCGATGGTAAGGATATAGACTGATCTTAAACTTATATCTCCAACAAAAGCAACAGTACGATTAGAAAATGAACTGTCCGAGATCTTCACAGTCGAAAAAGGAGTTAGACGTAATTGCATATTATCACCGGCATTATTTAACATATACTCTGAAATCAACTTTACAGAGGACTTGGAAGATCAGAAGATGGAATTGCTTTAAATGGCCAACCTATAAACAACATTAGATATGCAGACGATACAGTGTTGCTGGCATATAGTGCACAGGGCTCCAAAGGATGATTGATAACGTTGTAGAAGCATGTAACAAATACGGCCTAAAACTAAATTGCAAGAAGACAAAATATAAAGTGTGAAGAATATAAATACCTGGGCGTCATCTTCGACCTTAGTGGAAAAGACGAACGAGAAATAGAACATCGAATTGTACAAGCAGAAGAGCTATAGCATGTTTAAACGGAGTTCTATGGAGTAAAGAAATATCAAAGAAAAGAAAATGGAACATCTATGAGACAATGGTTAAAACTAGCCTACTTTATGGAGCTGAGACATGGAGAATAACCGAGAAATATAAGAAAAAGGTCGAAGCCACGGAAATGGATGCCATCAGAAGATCGATGAGAATATCAAGAGCCGACAGAATACGGAATGAAGTGATAAAACAACAAATGGGTATAGAGGGCACTATAGTTGAGGATATTGAGAGAAAACAGCTCATATGGTATGGGAATGTGAGCCGAATGGGGGACGAAAGATTGCCTAAAAAAACGATGATGTGGCAACCCTCAGAGAAGAGGAAACGAGGAAGACCACCACAGAGCTGGAACCTGGGAGTTAGGAAAGCGATTAGCGCTCGAAATCTGGACGAAGACCTAACTCAAGACAGAATACAGTGGCGTTTAGGAGTCGGACAACGTCGTAAGACTAATTACTATTAAACTGGGAATAAGCCACAATTAAAGATAAAAATACGTTTATTGACGTTACAATTTCCACTTCGGAAATCGTTCTCGATTTCATTTTTAATTTTCATTTCAATGTACTAGCTTCAGAACAATACGTCGTAAGACGTTATAAAACAGACTATATATATATATATATATTATATATATATATATAATATATATATATATATATATATATATATATATATATATATATATATAAATAAGGATCACTCAGATGAGTGGTGGGTTCAATTATCGGTCAACTAGGTGGAGAAATAACTAGTTGGAAGTGAATCAATGATTTTCTTAGTTCTTTTTCACTAGTTAATATTATATTAAATATTATATGCTTATTAGACCACGTGTTCTGTTGCTTTGCTAATTTTTACTAAGTCTCTAAATGTTGTTAGTTATTTAATTGTTTATACAATATCACCATATGATGTCCATTTATTTGAGTTTTTGTACTACCTTTTTAATACCATTGACAACTACATATCTTTTTTAAGGTAACTATTTAACATCTTCTTCATGAATGTGTGGTACTCATAATGTAAAAATTTTTAGATGAACTGATGATGCTATCAGAATTCGATAGCGAAACGTCTTCAAAATAGATGAAGTAGTATCAACTTTGTCTTTTATTTCTCCACCTAGTTGACCGATAATTGAACCCACCACTCATCTGAGTGATCCTTATTTATATTGGATAGACGGTCGTACTCCTTTTTGCGATATATATATATATATATATATATATATATATATATATATATATTTATATATATATATATATATATATATATATATATATATATATATATATATATATATATATATATATTTATATATATATAGTAAGAGCACTGGCATAAACGCCCAAATTACAATTAACGATACACCGTTAGAAAGAGTGGAAAATATATGCAATTTGGGCTGCAATATTAAGGATAATTGGGATCACAGCTACGAAATAAAATCTCGTATTGAAAAAGCCAGAAGCTCTTTCAACAGTCTTAGGAAGATCCTTTGCAACTTATCTTTAAGTATCATTATACGCATGAGAATTCTTAGATGTTACATCTTTAGTGTCCTTCTCTATAAAGTAGAAAGCTGGAGCCTTAAAAAAGATGCTGTAAAACGATTGAAGGCTTTTGAAATGTGGTATGTTGAGGGTCTCATATATATATATATATATATATATATATATATATATATATATTATATATATATATATATTATAATATATATATATAACGATAAAAAAAACAGAAAATTGGCTTACTTCAGCCACATCATGCGTAATGATAAATTCCGGTTTCTAAAGAGAGGCCCCAGATGTAGACGTATATCCTGGATAGCCAATCTTCGAAAATGGACTAGTCTAACGTGAACTGATCTATTTCGAGCTGCTATGAACAGAATAAGATGGGTCAATGTGGTCGCCAACATGTCTATAAGATAGGCACATTTAGAACAAGATTTAAAATGAAATTAACATACACCATAAGACATTGACAATCCATTAATGGGCACTAAGTCGCTCAAGGATCATCGCCGTTTACATATTCGTATTCAGTGATTTTAAAAATCCTTGAGTAAAAAAATTGAATCCATTCCTGTCGATATTGTCTTTTTGGCGTTGCAAATTTTGTATTGTCTTTTTTCTTTGGAAATGCATTTTTCTTATGCACAAAATGCAGTAGTTAATTTTACCACCATAAATTTTGTTCACAAACTTTCCTGGCACTTTCATGAATCGAATGCAAAAAGTTGCATATCGATTTATTTTGCGACGGAAAATTTGTAGGTTTAGTACTTTTAGTGCTTCATTGCCTCGCCTAAAAGCATTTATTATACTATTATATTATGTGTGTGATTAAGCATAACCCAAAGCGAATAACATATAGAGTTAACGTGTAGTTTATCGAAAATTACTCAGTTCGTTTATTTTATCTCCAAATATATGCAAATTTTTTCCCGATTATTATTATTCTATTTCAATAATGCAGCTCAGCGTTGTGTTAAACTAACAATTGTTTAAATACGCAGTTAGTTTTATCGTCTGAGAGGTGACGAAAATTCATTTTATAAATAAAATACTGAAACTAAATGATTTCTCAATATTCACGTAAGTTATAAAGAAAATCGAAATAGACATTTTATCGATGAGCAGAGAAGATATTTACGAGAAGACTATAACTCGCGGCTTTAAAACAGAACTAGTCTATGTCCAAAATCACAACTTTTAAGAAGAGCAACTTGAAGTTTTTCAGAAGTTTGGTTTTCCATTATTTTGTTTTTCAAACATTTACGTTTACTTTATGCTTCAATATATACTTCATACTTCAATTTATTCAGAAACTTTTAGTTTAATATAAAACTAGTTTTTTATTTCATTATTTTAATAAAAAAATAGATGGATATAGACTAGTGCTACATCAGAACTATTAGTGCAGAAGTATGATACTATAACAAACAAGATATGCTCACTTGCCGTTCTAATTTTAATCGACTTTGCGCATAACGTCATTGCGAGATAAAGCTAGGGGACTTGTGTGTATCATATTTTAACGATATGACAACGTTGTTCCATTACTGTAATGAACAACTTCGAAACTTAAACTGTTAATGGTTAGTATACCTCGATGCCATATCTTGCACTAAGAAGTCATAACTAGTCACTTTCTGTGAAAACGTTGTTTGAAAATTAAGAAGTAATGTCTAAAATTAATTAAAAAAATATATGAATATACGATTTGATTGTGTGTATTATAAACAAAATAAATATTGCTACAAAACATAAATTAAATATAAAAGCGGGTCATACTTGAAACTTTATGAATATCACTTTTAAACATTTATTTTACAATCTTTGTGATTTTTCTCTGGCGGATATTGTAATTATCTTTAATATTTTTATTTAGAATTCGTATCTTAAAATACATTTTCCATCTAAAAAAAAAAAGTAATTTTACGTCTTCGCTAACATTTACATATTTTGCAGCTTCTATTAAGCTTTTTAAATATTTTTTTGGTATTTTTAATGTGCCGCCATTATAACTTAGAAAAATATGTTTCAGCTCACTACATACTACATATACACAAAGCAGCTTTTTTTAAAGAGCTATTAAAAATAAAGTATTACCTATTTCAAGTTCTATTAAAATGGACATTAGTATATATTATTATCTATAGAAACATTTATTTTTATATATAGAAACATTTCCTCTGCTAATAAAGTGTGTCTTAAACCAAGATACCTACATGTTTTTTCTCCATTCGTCTTTTCCGTCTATTTTCAGGCAATGTTTTAGCGCTTCATCATCAGTTGGCGCTACAGCCCTTCGTGAGCCTTGACCTGCTTCAAGACATTCTTCCATCCTCCTATTATTGTTTTATAAAGTTTGCACTTTGTTGCTATTGACATACTTCTCGCTCTTAGTTGAGGGCCCAGGCCGAAATAACAGCGGTTAGCCACGCATATTCTTTTTTTTTATCTCGTTGGATGTGTTATTTTTGTAGTCTACCAGTGATCCTAAGTAGCAGAATTCTTCTACCATTTCTATCGTTTCGTGTTGCACCTCTAAGTTATTTTGTTGACTTCTTGATATGGCCGGCATATATTTAGTTTTCTGGATGTTAATCAGAAGTCCGATGTTTTTTGCGGCATTTTTGATACGTGTGAAAGCCTCCACTGCTTCATTTTGGGTTCTTCCAATTATGACGATATCATCAGCGTATGCCATTATTTGTATACTACGGGTATATATCGTACCTGTTAAGTTTATTCCCGAATCTCTCATAACTTTTTCTAACGCTAAGTTGAACAGCGTGCACGATAGCGCATCTCACTGGCGCAGTCCTCTGTTGGTTTTAAATGGTTTTGAAGCATCCCCTTGTACGCACACTTTACAGTGGACTTTTATCATTGTCGTTTTAATTAATTCTACCAAACCTTTTGGTATTCCTAATTCGATCATCGCCGAATATAATTGGGACCTGTCAATAGTATCGTACGCTGCCCTAAAGTCTACGAAGATGTAATGGCAGTCTATGTCGTACTCCGTCGTTTTTTTTAATATTTGTCTGATAGATGATATGTGATCAATGGTAGATTTATTTTTCAAGAAGACTTTTTAATAGGATCCTATTATATTGTCAGTATACCGTGTTTTAGCGCTTGGGGATTTTATTAAATGAAGAGAAGGTATGGCATCATTTCTTAACTTCCACTATTTGTCAGGGACCTCCAATAGTTTTTCTTTTAAACAATAATAAGCTTCTGTAAAATGTTTTGAGCATATTCTCGCGGTTTCTACATTAAATTTGTCTCGCTGAAAACACTTGGAGACCCATACTTTACGCATTTGTTTGTCTCTAAGAAACACAAAAAAAACGACACGTCGAAAAAGTTTTACTTTTTTATTATTATTTTTTAAACAACCCACCACTGCACAATACATTATGGCAAACAAATAATTAGTCTTCTTTATAAAGTAGCTACAGGTAGTCGAGAGGAAGTTGCGTACGATAAACAAATTAAGTGATATTAATACAGTAAACTGAATGTTTTCACCACAAAATTTATATAACAATATAATATACAAAGTCTTTACTATATCAATGAATAAATAAAAATATCATTCACTACGTTTTAAAATACACAGGATAGCAAACTCGATTAACACAGAACCATAGTTAACATGGACACTTATGAGCATTTAACTTGCCGTCATTAAAGTTGTCTCGGGATTACGTCACAAAAATATGCGCGTTGACTTATCTTGTTTTGTTATAGTATCATGGTGCAGAAGTATATTATACTTATATTTATTGCTATAAGCATATGGACTTATGCTAGTTCTACAATAACAATATTCTTCATTTTTACAAAAACACGCAGTTGCTCTTTAAGTAAAGCTGAATGAAGGAATGATGACCTAAATAAATTACTACTATTCATAAAAATACAAATATTTTATTAATATGTCACTGATTAGAAAATAAAACAGTGATTTCTCATTAACCCTGCTGTCCTGTTCGGGTCTATTTGACCCAAAAAAAATTATTTCTTATTTTGCAAATTATTACGCGGCGTAACGTTTTGGTGTTTCGTGACTTTATTACTTAATATGAGGTCTTTCAATTGCATAAAAGATAAAAAATCAACTTGCTCATTTTTTTGATAAAATTAAATTGTTACCTATAGTACGCTCGGGTCAATATGACCCACTTATTTAAACCGTTAAAAATTACCTGTGTACGTATGTTTAGTTGGCAGTATTTTATATTTTCTAACAGTTTGTCAGTCAGGTACGTCTATAAATAAAACAAGTTTCTACAAGCTAGAACTTGTAAAAAATGTGTAGTGTAGCTGGACGATGTCATTTAGAAGGGCATGTCACGTAAAGGAAGTGGGGGTGATAGACAAGTGGTAGGGTAGAACACTGATATCAGCCAAGCGCATTCATTTACATTTCAAATTTCAGTCTATGTTTGCATGTTGATAATGTCGCATCGAAGAGCGCTAACCGAAGATGAGCTTCGCGAGCTCGCGAACGTGTCAGAGAGTGATGAGTGCATATCAGAAACAGAAAACAATACAAGTAGTGAGAGTGAGGAAGAAAGTAGTGATGATTCTGCTGTTCCATTCTACGTACAACATCCTGTAGAACCTTCTGTAACAGTTCCTTCAAAAGACGATACTATTTCGATATTAAAAATTCATTTGACGCACTCTTTTCTGACATAGTTGCAAACCAAATTATAAATATGACCAACATGGAAGGACAGCGTGTTTTTGGAAACAACTGGAAAGACTTAGATAAAATTGGTTTTCAAGCATACATTGGTCTTTTATTGTTAGCTGGAGTTTTTAAGTCCCATGGCGAATCAACTAAAAGTTTGTGGAATGAAGAAACGGGTCGTAGTATATTTCGAGCAACAATGTCCCTGGAAGTATTTACAAAAATTTCGCAAGTAATACGTTTTGATAACAAGACTACTAGACAGGATAGGAGACGTACTGATAAACTTGCTGCAATACGTGAAATTTGGGAAAAATAGGTTGAAAATCTACCAAAATTAAAAAGTAAGGGGGCAGTGGGTACTCTAAATCAGCTTGTTGGTACATATACATGTAAGAGGAAGACAAATCGCTGGCCCATGATTGTTTTTTACAATATGCTGGACATTTCTGCCTACAACGCGTTCGTTTTATGGACGTCGATAAATCCCCAATGGAATACCAATAAACTTACAAAACGACGAATTTTTCTTGAGGAGTTGGGAAAAACACTGGTGAAACCACCAGATCCTTTCCTTTCCAGGAAAAATTTACCGAGAACTAAAGATTCACAAGAACTGGTAAAAAGAACACGAGCAGAAGCGAGTAGAGAAGATGGAAATTCTAGTGAACCGTCTATGGACCATCCAACTCCGCCTGCTAAACGAGCACGCTGTAAATTTTGCTCTAAAAGGGATAACAAGACTAATATTTTATGTTGTATATGTCATAAACATATTTGTAAAACCCATTCTTTCTATTACTGTCCCAGTTGTAAACTGAATTAAATTTTGTAGATATTTGTTCTTAGGGTTTTCTGGGAAAGAAAAAATGCTTTTTATTTTTGTTAATAAGGTTTAATTTACAGTAACAATATAATTATTGTTTAATTAACTATAATTTTTTATTAATACAGTTTTGCTTAGCACCATTAGCTTATTTTATTGCTATTAGGGAGCGTAAATCATAGTTGGGTCATATTGACCCGAACAGTACATTTGTGTAGTTTACTCGAACGGTACAGCAGGGTTAAGTTCCCTATTGATTTTACATTTAAATATAAGGCATGATACACAGTCGGAGTGACCGATCATTTACATAGATATTTTAAGTCCTCTAATTTCTTTGTACTGATAGGTAAGTTTTTAGCATTCATAATTTGCAGGTCATTATGTGCTGACAAAGTTTGTCTTCTTATCCTACACTCAGTATTAATTCTGATAAAAGTCACATCATCATAATTGTATTTTATAAAAACAGCATTGGGGTGATCGGGCTTGACCATTATGACACATACCTTCTGCCACTTGACCTATTCTTAATTTTCGTTTTTGTCCATTTCGTTACAAGTATTATGCTTTCTGAATTCAACAAAATCGTAAAATTTATTTATTTCAGTAACATTGTATGAAATCTTTCTACATGCTTTTTGTGCAATAAGGTACCACTGACTTGGCACGTATATAGCTACATTTTTTGAAGCCCTCATATCTATAATTTCACCTTTGTTTTGGGTATGTCCCTTTTCCAAGAAAAAGTAAAAAATTTTAATTTTATATTTAGCAGTCAGATATTTATACATTACGACAGCATTTCTGTTGAGACTTTGTCCCCCACAGTCAGAAAAAAAAAACACATTTATTGTGTTCCTTCCCGAGCCTTTTCTATAATACTTTTAATATTTTGTTTTAACACAGGAAGCTACTGTTACATATCAAAAACTGCTGCAAAATAGGTATTTTCATTTTCACATCTCTTTATTTTTCTTTTTTGTTTCTCTTGAAAGCATCTCGTTCTTTTAATGGTCTTTAATTAAGTTTTACATTTTATTTTTTTCTTCTTCATTGCTGTTTTTATGTTTTTCGCATAGGTCACACAAATTCTTTTTTGGTTTTGAAAAATCCAAGGTTAAAATTTGTGTTGAATAAAGATCTATACAGTGACAACTTTGCGAATTGTTGAATATTTTTATTCATACAGTCTTCTTTATATAATTCATCATCATCATCAATAGCTCGACAACCCTTTCTGGGTCCTGGCTTGTTCTAGGATTTTTCGCCATTGTGTTCTGTTCTTTGCTTTGTTTTTCCAGTTGGTAATCTTAAGTATTTTTAGATCTGGTTTCACTTGTTCCATGTATCTAAGTTCCCTTTTAAGTCTTCCCTTTTACCTTCTCCCTACTGGTGTTTGCCTCATTATATTTTTTGGCGTTTCAGTCTCTAACATCGTCCGATCTTTATATATGTTACGATCTCGGGTTCATTGTATACTGTGTATATTTCAAAGTTATATCTTCTGCGCCATACGTCATTTTCCTTTGCCCCCTTATATATGTGTTTACGGATTTTTCGTTCAAATGTACCTAATAGGTCATGGTACAAAGAATGACAGGTATGATATTGCGCAGGCCACTCCCCCTACTGTCGACGTCATAATGAGAGTTGCCATCATTATAATACATTTGTTTATAATTTGAATTTTATCAATGTTTAAACTTTTGACGTCTTTAATAAGCTTGTGGAAGATTTTATAGTGTTTTTGTGAGAGTTAAGTTGATTTGTAGGCATTTTAGTAAAAAATAATAATTATTAAGAATATATTCAACTCTCTATGCGAGTTTTTTGAGTGATCGTGGCTTTGTAGGTATACCTACTTTATATGGGCAACAATTTGGTCTTTTAGAAATTGTAAATTAGGTATGTTTAATTATTATTGAGTCAGTATTTAATACTCAACCATACTTATACCCATCTTGTATTTTTTAGGGGGGTTTTGCTAAAAATTATTTACAACGTAAACATAAAATGCGTTGTGCAGTATATAGTTGTTTAAGTGATAATCAGACAAAAGGTGCCGATAAATCTGTTAGGTTTTATAGTTTTCCCAAGGACTCGGTAGTGGAAAAACTGTGGGTTATTGCTTGTTACCGTAAAGACAAATTTAATACTAAAACTTCAAGGATTTGTTCCAAACACTTTAAGCCAGAAGACTTTAAAAGAAATTTGCAGCATGAATTGCTGCAGTATGAATCAAAGAAAGGACCCAAACTGAAGGGTGATGCGATTCCTTCTCTTCATCTACCAAAATCAACAAGCTTATCCATAAATCAACTTAAAAGGCAGGAAAGGTTTTCCAAAAGGGAGTCAAAGAGGATTGTGGAACAGATAATTACACAATCTAGGTGAACATTATTTTATTCTACATCTTTTGGTAGAAACACTTTTAAGTATTATGACATAAAAGTAATATCTTAACATTTATTTTTTAGTTCTACAGCTGGAGAATCAGGTGTGGACTCGGTGTGTCAAGGACTCAAAACTGATTTACCTGAAATTATAAAATCAGACGGATATGTAAAATGTTCTAAAATATGCTGTGATCAGTCGTCTGAATGAAAACATAATATTCTTAACTTTATGCAATATATATATATATATATATATATATATATATATATATATATATATATATATATATAGTAGATTAAAAATATGATTTTTGTTTTTAGATTAAATACAGATATGGAACCTGCACAAGATCTTGAACTTCAAAAGTTACGTGTCGAGAACAAAGCCTTACTTCAGCAGGTTAATGAATTAACAGAAATGAAGTCAGGAGTAGATAAGATATTTACCAAAAGACAGCTAAAAAGACTGCAAAAGCCCAAAGTTAGAACAGTATGGACTACTGAGGAAGTCTCCCAAGGTATTGCCATACATGCAGCTGGACCAAAAGCATATAAATTATTGCTGAAAAAAGGTTATCCATATCCTGCTGTTTCAACCCTTCGCTCATGGACTAAAAAAGTCAAAATTGTTCCAGGCATAATAAAACCTGTTCTAAAAATTTTAAAAAACTCTCACTTATCCGAATCTGAAAAAATATGTGTTGTTTCCTTCGATGAAATGAAGATTCGAAAAACCTATGCATACGACAAAGCAAATGACCATCTTTTAAAACCTTCCAACTATGTTCAGGTAGCAATGATGAGAGGACTACTGACATCCTGGAAGCAGCCAATTTATTTTGATTTTGACAGAAAAATGGAAAAATCAATTCTGTTTGACATAATTAAGGAAGTAGAAGAGGCAGGATTTCATGTCTGTGCTATTGTTAGTGATTTGGGAGGTGGTAACAGAGGCCTTCATAAAAATCTTGAAATAAATGAAGAAAAGCCGTGGTTTATAGGCCCTACAAATCATAAAATCCATGTTTTATGTGATGTACCACACCTTATAAAACTTATAAGAAATAATTTTCTTGATAATGGCTTTGTCTTTCGTGGAGCGGAAATTAATAAGAACATTATTTCTAAATTACTAAAACTTACTTCTACATCAGATTTAACAATCTCATTTAATGTAAATGAAGAAATGCTAAATGTACGTAAAGAGCAAAGGCAAAAAGTAAAGTTAGCAACAAAGTTATTTTCAAATAACACAGCTCAAGCTATTAATAGGTGTGGAACACTAGGTTACTTTCAGGACGAAAGTTGGATAGAAACTGCTCAGTTTTTTAAATTGGTAAGCTAAATCTAAAAGTTGGTTATGTTTCTGTTCATACATTTTTTTGTTTTTTAGGTAAATGATTGGTTCGATTGCCTTAACGTTAGGGTACCCTATACAGATTCCCGAGAACGAGTACAAGGCTATGGGTTAAATCTAGACGTTCAAAATAAGATTATTGACGAGATGTCAGAAGCTATCAAAGCTTTAAAAGTTAAAGGAAAACGATCATTGTTGCCTTTTCAGAAAGGTATGTTATGTTGCTTTTGAAATATTCTAATTAAAACTATTCTTTGGAGCTAATAATTAATATAAATGTTATCGTCTTTTTGACAAAATTTAATTCCGTTGTTATTTTTAGGAATAATTCAAACTAACAATTCCTTAAAAAATTTATTTGAGGATATAAAAACTAAATTTAATATAAAATACATTCTTACATACAACTTAAATCAAGATGTACTCGAAAATTTTTTTGGCAATATTAGGAGGGTTGGTGGATTACATGACCATCCCGATGCTGTGGAATTTCGCTACCGGTTAAAAAACTATATTTTAGGGAGAAATGAAGGTTCTTTATCTGAAGCTGGCAATACAGAAGCTGATAAGGTCATTGATGGCCCAATTGATAACTTGGGAGAAGTTTTGTTAAGTAAAACATATTTTTTAAATTTATCCTGCGAAGCAGAAAAAGAAGAAGTGGATGCAGACATGGAAGAACTAGACCAACTTCATTATGATGCACTGGAATATGTCAGTGGGTATATATGTAAGAAATTAGATCTGCCTGAAACTACGGATACTTCCACTTACACGTGGATTGATCAAGTATCCGAAGGCGGTCTAAGGAAACCTCCAGAAGAATTGGTGGCAAAAATTAATGAACTAAATATTATTTTTAATAATTTCAATGGATCTGAACATCAATTAAAATCAGGCAAAAATTATATACAACAACTAATTGACTTATCGGAGAACATTGAATGTGATTATAAAATCAAACATCTTTTCTTCCGGTCTCGAATGTATTTTAGAATTAGGAAATTAAACCTAAAACTTAAAGAAGATATAAGAAATAAAAGAAAATTAATAAAAATTGTAACTTAAAACCTTGTGTTTGATTTGTTTTCCGATTTTAGTGCAGATAATTTATGATAAATTATTTTCTTCCGTTTATATTTAGACAAAGACTTTTTCCTCCTCGATACTGGCGCCAAATAAGACAATTCAATCAAAAGCTAGCTCGTAAAATTTACAAAGATTACCTTTCTAGGATTAAAAAGCGAAAAACACAAAAAAACTCCCAAATTTATTTTACAGATTTATTTTTTTTTCACTGTATTATTATTTTTTCAATCAAAATAATAAAACACCTATATTTTAATAAATCCGGAATAGTTCAATACAAACTCTATTAATCCATTAAAATGATTTTTTATTGCCAATTAAAAATAATTGTGTTCTGATTGCTAACGTTCTTACGGAAAATATTTAAAATCTCTCTCATTGTGACGTCATGCGCGAACTCGTCTCAATTTCTCTCTCGGGAGTATCATACCTGTTATTCTTTGTACCATGCTAATAGGTTCTCATCGCTTTTCGAGAGTATCCACGTCTCTGATCCATATGCAAGGACCGGTTTTATTAAAGTCTTGTATATTTTGCATTTGGGTTTACCTTGATGTTGTTAGATCTTAGATGTTTAAATAGTTCATTCTATGTTTTATTACCGATATGTATTCTTTTCATAACTTCTTCACTGATATTGTTATCTGCGGTAACTACTGAACCTAGAAATGTAAAATTTTTACGCTTTCGATGTTATAGTCTCGTATTGTCAGATTCTGTAGGTTTCTTTGGGCTATCGATTTACTGGCCTTATGTATTTGGTTTTTATTTCGTTAATGTTTAGGCCACCGTTTTTTACCGCTCTTTCTATCTCATTAAATGCTTCTATCATCTCTCTTTTGCATCTAGCTATGATATCAACATCATCTGCAAATGCCAATATTTGTACACTTTTTGTTATTATTGTTCCTCTGGTGTTGACTTTTGACTTCCTAATTATTTTTTCTAATGTGATGTTGAATAGAATACAGGATAGGGCATCTCCCTGTCGTAGGACCGTTCTCACATGGATTGTATCTGTTGGTTGGTTTTGAATTCGGATTTTGCTTTGTACTTGTTGAAATATTAAACTCTTTCAGTGCATAGATCAGAACCTCTCGATGGATGCTATCATAGGCACTCTCAAAGTCAATAAAAAAATGATGCGTGTCTATAATAAATTTACTAGTCGTCTCCAAGATTTGCCTCAAGACGAAGATCTGATCCCGTTATATAAATTATATTGTATAAATCATACATCTTTGTATTATTTAGATTTTAATTTAAATATTGCCTCTGTGTATATTTTCTGCAATAATGGCTTTCTTCCCATGGAAACATTTTGATAGGGTCCATCACTCACTGTTTTATTTTGTCAGATAATTTTGTAGCACAGACATGTTTTCCTTTTTGATCTTCGCCAATTGTATTTAGTATTTAATCTCTTTTGAAAAATGCAGTTTTTACCATTTGATGTAAAAGATACAATGTTCTCAGGAAAAATATTTTATAAATTCTTGCCTTCTTTTCAGAAGTGCAAAGATTATATAAATAAGACATAGACCTGCGTGATTGTTTTCTACTACTACTTGTCAACGTTTCTTCATCATCCTTACCGTCAACACCATTAGTGCAGTCATCAGTTTTATAATTCCTTACTTTCGAGCACATAATAGGCTTCACCTCTACATTATTTTAATTAAAAGCCTGAGGTATAGGCCAGTAAGAAAAATTACTATTTTCTTAAGTGTAATTATAAATGTAACCTACCTACCCTAAAACGTAAGCTAATTAAATTAAACTTTTTAATTGTACAAATAACATAAACTATTTAATTGTACAAATTCAATTGAAATAGCACGTGCATCAGTCATTAAACTTAAAAGTTTCTTTGTTATCGGGATATAAGGTGAGAACTACGCTATGGTGTTACGTGTTCTCTACTATTCTTTATGGCTTGGAAGCGTGGACACTAAAACAAGTCCATCTGAATAAGTCCGCCGACTTTGAATTTTGGTGTTACAGAAAAATCCTACGAATATCATGGATTCAAAGAATTTCAAACGTGGAAGTAACTAGAAGGATAGGAAATGAGGCGGAAATAATATTAACTATCAAAAGACGAAACCTTGAGTACTTAAGACATGTGATGAGAGGGCAAAAATACGGTTTATTACAACTTATTATGCAAGGCAAAATCCGAGGAAAGCGAAATGTGAGAAGACAAAGAACATCATGGCTTAATAACTTAAGGGAATGGTTTGAACGCAGTAGTGCAAAACATTTTAGAGCGGTAGTCAACAGAGTCAACATAGCCATGATGATTTCCAAACTTCGACAGAAGATGGAGCGATAATAATAAGGTAATAATTAGATTGAGGTAATGAGGTTGTTTGTGTATTAGTGTTAGGACATTTGTTTGCTGTATGTCCAGGTTGTTTACAAAGGAAGCACTCCATATGATCTGTAGACAAGAATATTCTATATGCAATATTTTCATGCTGTATTAAAAGTGACGTTTAAAGCTCGTAGTTTTCAGTAGCTCGAATAACGTAGACTTGACGTCTAAAACTCATATTATGCGAGTACTCATCTCCTGGGATACCTGCCTTTGTTTGATATTTTCGATGAAAAACAAACATTTTTGGGATTAACGATGTTTCCAACTGCTTTAATGTAATCCAATAACACAAGATTGGGATGAGAATGTATGATAATTGCTTGTTCTGTTTTGTTGAAAAAATAGGTTTAGGTCTTGTTTTGGCTGCAGCAACATATGAAGTTGTAGGGGCATTATTTTCTCCGTCATTCGTTAAAATTATGGATTAAGTTACATTTGAAGTAGTTTGTTCAATTTTGTTGCCCTTGTAGTCAAAAGCAGCAGGTTTAGAATTATCCCTAATAATTGTAATTATCGTCAGTATCTAGATAACAACAACACAACCATGTCGTATTACTGGCTGCCTATAAAATTGGCGTAAAGCGAAAGGCGATTTGGAAGATATTAAATAATACCTTTACGCATACTCGTAGGCAAAAGTTAACAGCAGTTTCCAATACACTACACCTTTATGATTATATGTCCAAAACTTAGTAAACTTACAATCCAAATATTCACTTTAAAACTTAAATAACGATTCCCAACATACAGAACGACCTTCACACGTTCGGACACCGGAATCCAATCTGTCTTATAGTTTTAAATTCACGATAATATGCATTTCTCTACAAATTCATATATTCAAACGATTTTAAGCAGCGTGTTTGTTTCAGATCAAATAGCTGCTTCTAATGTAAATGTTAAGCAAAACGGAAAATTTTCGAGGTTTGATTCTATTTTCCCGTCTATAGCTATAACTGTTCCGCCTGCCAACCAAGCTATAGTCCATAATAGTGATGTAACGAATATTCGCATTCGCATTCGCATTCGCGAATATTCGCATATTTTTGCATATTCGCATTTGCATTCGCATTCGCAAAATTTGTGCGAATGTTTTGCGAATATTACACAGCTTGCATTTAGCTCGTTCAGTATCGAAAAGTGGTGAAAAATAAGTCCATATTTCACTATAATTTGATTTACTCATAGTAATAAATAGCTAATCACACTTTAACTAAAAATTCACTTGTATTTGTGCACGAGCAGAGCAGGGCAAGTGGAGTGACTTGTGTCCCGTGAAATTTTTATTGGAACTATAACCGGAGAACTTAGTTCTCTGCTATAACTTTCTCTCTATAACAAGTCAAATTTAATTATAACAAGAGAAAATAAGATCGAAAAACCTGCTTTCTACGTTTTAACCGCCTACAATAAACTTCTTTACAATAAATACAACTGTTTCACATCTTTACTTTAGCAAATATGATAGAATGATACTGGACAATTTAAAGCAGTTAAAAATGACAGACTTTTTCCAATTGCCTACACACCTCGCGCAAATGAGACTGCCGGCAGTGCCGGAGACAATTAAAATTGCCAAATTAAAAAAAAACTGAATATTCGCATTCGCATTCGCATTCGCGAATGTCGGAAAAATTTCTGAGTCAAGTGAAAAATTAAAGTTGAATATTCATGAAAATGCTATCGACGAAGAAAATGCAAGAGGTGTAGACCTCGAGTTTTCGAAATTTTAGCGGACACCAACGCTGCTAGCATAAATGAAGAAATGTTACAAGAATCACCGAATCAAAAACCAGTACAAAATTTTAAAATTAAATCAAGAATTAGATTTTTACATCAATGAAAATACTACCAATGAAGAACATGCAAGATGTGTATCCAGTGATTGTGAACGCACACAAATGGGTAAAATTTGAAAGAGGAAATCGGAGAGTCAATCTTGGAAAAGAGAAGCAAACAAAAAACTACAAGAAAGCGGTAAAGTGTATCTTGGTTTTCAAAAAGATCCTGAAACAAAAGTATACAAAAAAATTGCTACGACAAACTGAGAAAACAATGGGACCACGCTGTGATTCAAATCAGTGTAAGAAAAGTAAATTACGTACTTGTTCCAACATTTTAGAAGATACTAGAAAAGAAATATTTAACAAATTTTGGAAAATGGCATGGAAACAACGAAAAATTTTTGTGGCTAATAATATACACGCACATCTGTAAAAGAAGGTATACAAAAAAATGAAACATCATCCAGAAATTTTTCAATGTTTTATACTTTACCAGTTGATGGTCAAAAGACAAATTTATGTAAAAAATTATTTCTATCTACTTTATGCTTGGGTCAATTTCAAGTAACCTCATGGGTTAAGAAAGCTAAACACAATATTCACGAATCCAATGTATCAGAAGAAACAGAAATGAGACGAACACGACCCAAAATGAATGGCGACAAGCAGTTTTTAGAGACGTTTTTAGATGAGCTACCAAAACTGCCATCCCACTACTGCCGTCAAAGCTCAAGCAAATTATATTTAGACCAGACTGTTCGATCTATTACAGCTTTATATAGCGAGTATCTGTTGAAGTGCAAAAATGAAGGCAATCAGGCTATGAGTAGAAGAACATTTGACGAGTTATTCCATGAGAAAGGAATTTCTATATATCTGCCCAAAAAAGATAAATGTGACATTTGTTGTCAACATGAAGTAGAGAACCTATATGAGGAATATTTTGCTAATTATATTACTAAAGAAGAAAAGAGCAAGACAAGAAAAACTGAATGACACCAAGGTAGCTCAAGATGAATCAAGCATCGTTTTAATGATGGATCTACAAGCTGTTAAGGTATTTCCTAGCTTTAACGCAAGTGCTGTATAATATATAACAAAACTACGTTGTCATAGTTTCACCATAAAGACCAAAAATGATATGTGTTATTGGTTTCTTCTTCTTCCTATGTCGTCCCCATTAACGGAGGTTGGCGACCACATTTTTAAAAGCTTCTCTGTCTTTTGCAACGTGGAATAATTCGTCTACAGTCATGTTTGTCCAGTCTCGAATATTTCGCAGCCATGACTTCCTTTTTCTACCTATTCCCTTTTTGCCATCGACTCTACCCTGCATGATGACCTGCAGAAGACTATATTTATTATTTCTATATTTCTATCTATATTCTATATTTAAGACTATATTTATTATATTAGTGGTTTAGCGAAATAGAAATTGATTTGTCCGCTTTTTCGTTTGCCTCTTTAATTGTGGACTATATTACACGGTTTACGGATAGCAACTTGTCACTTACAGTGTACAGTGATGGATGTACATATCAAAACCGTAACAGTATCATGGCAAATGCTCTGCTTTTTTGCTCTATAAGTAGAAATCAAATAATTGAACAAAAATACTTAGAACGTGGACATACTCAAATGGAGTGTGACTTCATTCACAGTCGAATAGAAACTAAAATTAAAGGACGTGATGAATTTTAAGGTGACACTTTAATTCAAATTAATGCAATTCATTCTTAAAATACCTTATAAATTAAAGTTCCAAGCGTGGGACCTTGGACTTTTTGGAAATTAGGTGCTTATCGTCATTCACCTGTAGCTGTACATCCAACTACAATGTTGACGATTTTTCACTCTTTTATATTTGAAGTTGAATGAATTTTGCCTACCTGTTTGTTCTAGACTGGTTGATGCAGGGGATTAACGTTATCGCTAATTCCTTTCATTGTTCGGTCTCTTACGGGCGGGTATCATTCAAACTCGTGTTAACTTTTTCAAATATACCGCCCATAAATTAGTGGGTTGGTACTCTTAACCTTGCTGTTCTGTCGAAGAATTTTCGACCTCAAGGTTGGCTGTCTGTTCATGTCATTGGCTCGGTATCTTTCAATTAACGCCAGTTCCACCGCAACAGGTGCTAAGCATACAGTGGTAACTTCACTTTATTTTTTTTTATATAGATTTTTTATATCTCAATGTAGATAACTTAAATAATGCTACCAAAAGTTAAGATGAAGTCATAAAATAATTCTTACATAGTTGGAAGTGAATCGATGATTTTCTTAGTTCTTTTTCACTAGTTAATATTATATAAAATATTATATGTAGATTAGACCACGTGTTCTGTTGCTTTGCTAATTTTTATTAAGTCTCTAAATGTTGTTAGTTATTTGATTGTTTATACAATATCACCATATGATGTCCATTTATTTGAGTTTTTGTACTAACTTTTTAATACCATTGACAACTACATGTCTTTTTAAGGTAACTATGTAACATCTTCTTCATGAATGTGTGGTTCTCATAATGTAAAATTTTTAGATGAACTGATGATGCTATCAGAATTCGATAGCGAAACGTCTTCAAAATAGATGAAGTAGTATCAACTTTGTCTTTTATTTCTCCACCTAATTGACCGATATTTGAACCCACCACTCGTCTGAGTGATCCTTATTATATATTGGATAGACGGTCGTACTCCTTGTTGCGATATATATATATATATATATATATATATATATATATATATTATATATATATATATATATATATATATATAGATGTATGCCAGCATACGACCAGGAAACAAAAATGTGACTGACATTAGAGCTATTAAATATACACCCGAAGGTGTTATTTTCTACAAACTCAACTTTGATGATTTATGGGTAGAACTACCGCAGCGTAGAAACAGACAAGAAGTATGCCGTGTTTGGCCCCAAATGAATTTGGTAAACAGAAAAATAAAGGCTCAGAAATGGAAACATCTTTAAGATTTAAAAGCTGTTATCCCTCCTGATTGTCATTACTTTTACGATAATATCGAACATAATTAATTATTTCGTTTAAAATCTTTTTAATATCTACTTTAGTTATAAATAAAACTTAATTTCGAAATAACTTTTCAATTCAATAAAACACTTAAACCACATTCTGCATTATCATTTGGTAGCAATTCCTAGTAAATCACTGTTAGACCAAAATAATTTTAAAAATTAAAAAAATTATGTATTTTCCAATATTATAATAATATCTTGATATTAAATCAATAATGATCTATTTAGGTTTAACAATTTTCGCACGCAGATAATGTTTTTTATTCTCCAGTAAAAAAACTTATTTGTGGGTTACGAGCTTTTGCATCTTAAGCGACGATGAACTGCATAAACAGATCTAAACAATTTTATGAAGTAAATCATTAAATTTTTGTATTTAAATATCATAGCACAAGGCAACATCTGGGTAATCCAGTCTGCCTCGGATTTTAAAACATAAATCCTAGTCTAAACGGCCGGTCACGTTTATTTTCTTTCATAAACACAACTTAAACTTGTCTGCGACGGACGGCTGAACTTTTTAAAGTATAACATTGTCTGTTAAATGGCCACTCTTTTTATCATCCGCATAAAAATATCACTAACTTTTTGTATTACAAGGTGACAAAACACTTTCAGTAAATGAAAGTAAAGATTATACCCTTGATGGTTAATAAAAGCGGGTAAGCTGAGATGAAAGAGGGACGAACTTTTTTATATTAAAATATTCATTTATTCCGCATAAAGCGTCACCGTTTAAGATCTAATATAGAGGGCATACTCGCAAGCGCAGGATTGGATTTTTGTAGACATTTCGTAGTCTTATTTTTACGGAACCTTTCGTTGTTTATAAAAAGGAACTGTATTATTGAATAAAATATTTATTTACGAGTACTTCACGCAAACTAAGAATATTGAACATAAATATTTAGATATTTAATATTTTTACATCACTTGGACGTAGTTATGCAAAAACCTACCAATCCACAAAATTGAAATTTTTGAATAACCCTCATAAAACGACTTTTTATCGTCAACACTATAATTTGTTTCTGTTGTCTAAGCTACGAATGCCAGATCAATCACGATCTGGCATTAAACAATTTATATTCTGCAAATAACTATCAACTCTTTTATTTACCAATCACATTTAAATATGTTGGTAACTTGGTGGTAAATCACAGAGTGTTTAGACCAAACAGATGGGTTGATAGCTTTCTGCAATGATTTGTTTTAAAAATTGGATGAATTTTTTAACCCTTTCGCTTATGGTGTACAGTATATTCTACATGACTTTACTGATATCAAAATGACGTGACCAGATGCTTCTATTCGGTTTATTTACAATGTATACATATTAGTTTTAATTTCAAACAGTTGCTTTCATCTACCGTTGACTAGTTTAAAGTAAAAAAAATGAAATTCAAGAAAGTAAGTTGCTGTGACAGTTACTAGAAAGAATGCAAGGTAATAGACTAGTCAAGAATATTGCTTGGAGGGTACCTGAGGGCAAAAAAAAATGACGACCAAGAAAGAAATGGAGAGATGTAGAGATGCAAAATTTCAGAGAGATGGGAATCAGAGATTGGAAGCTGTTAGATTGGAAGAATAGATAACGATGGAAATTATCCATCCAGCAATTGGCCCAAAAGGCCTGTTCACGCTGTACATAGATACATACCTTTTGTTCTATATTCTCACCTATGTATTAAGATCTGTTCTTTTTAGAACAAAATTATTGTGTTTTATTTCACAAATGTCACGTAAGAATTTAAATAGTCGATGTAAAGAGATGGTAATACCTTTGCAATAATTATGTGACCTATTTGATTTAAAATTAAGTCAGGATTTTTTTATTCTTTGGCAACTATGTCAACCTTGATCTCTGTCAATGATAATGACGTGCAACTGTAAGTAAATTAGATGAAGTATAATGAGATTCGCGATCCTGATTATGAAGTAGTTAAAAACGAGTCTTCTATGTCAGAAAAAGAAATAGTTCCGGGTCATCGTCATACTGTAGCAGTTAATTGTAAGAGTGTTGTTGAAAATGACGAAAGAAAAAATGAGGGAAAAGGAAGGCCACAAAAAGGAAGGAAAAGAAAGTATGATTTTTAAAATAGGACAGATAGGAAAATAAGAAAGAATAGTAATCAGTCGTACTAAAATTCCAAGGGGAAAACAATTGAAGCCAACGTGTTTAGTGACTATAACTGTCAATGTAGTTTAAAATGTAATGGCAAGATCTCAACTGATATGCGCAAAAGTGAATTTGAAATATTTTGCTCTTTAAAATTGTATGATTGTCAAGTTAACTTTATTGTTTCTCTTAGCAAATATCCTGAAGTGAGATTTTAAGAATCATGATACTTTACATTTCAAGTTACAAAATAGTTATAACTAAATAATAAATATGAAACAATATTATTATTACCATCAATCTGCTTTTCTTTAAACTTTTTATCCACTAAAAATCTAAGTAGTCATTCTTGTAACTTTGTAACCTCTATAGTTTAATTTCCTTTGAATTCGGTACATTATAATTTACCACAAGGTTTTCCTATCATGTCACGGTATTACAATTTCTCAAAATTCGTAAAGCAGTAATTAATAAAACCACCTTCTTTACTTTCAGTCATACTTCTGAAAAAGATTAATTTATATTGAATAATCAAGTTTGCTCTCTAATTACAGCAGCGGAGGTTGTCAAAAGTTTTCAAAATTTTAGTTGGTTGGAAAACAAGCTAAAAGTTTAATTCTATACCGAAACGGAAATTTTAGTGACTAGTTTAGTACTAATTTTTAAAAAATTGAAAAAACTTGTTTAATTAAACTTTATTTTATTAAACTTTAACAAATTTCTCCTCCTAGGCCATATATTTGCCCATTGAATTTAAC
The DNA here is from genome assembly GCA_918026665.1 of Diabrotica balteata. Taxonomy (NCBI): domain Eukaryota; kingdom Metazoa; phylum Arthropoda; class Insecta; order Coleoptera; family Chrysomelidae; genus Diabrotica; species Diabrotica balteata. The sequence continues at coordinate 46,357,111 of OU898280.1, forward strand.
AAAGCGATAGCAGCTTTTGCCAAAAGATTTAACCTTTTAAACACTTTGCATAGCCCAGAGGACAGAAAACGATATTATTATATCATTTTTGTTTATAGTTGCCAAAGCAGGTGGTGCCGTACGCAGTACGCTTACTACTAACTACTGCATTGGTGAAGTTTTAGGAGACATTCGTTGGACTTTCCGAGTTTGAATTCATATCAGCCCAAGTGACTGATAAGGCGTTATTCGCTCCGTGCGTGACCATGGTAGGGGTACATTGAAACGATGCCAGCGTGCGTAGCGGCGAAATATGACAAAATTGGAATATTGGACAAAATATTTTTACGCATAAGTTTTATCAAAAATGTGTGCAAATACATGTTGCGTATTTAATTCTGCTAATAATAGCAAAAACAGTGAGTGTAGTTTTTATAGGTTACCAAAGATTACATATAAATTAGAGAAAATAAAAAGATGAATTCGTGCTATTAATATGAAAAAGTAAATATCACATAGTTTCATTTTTATGCAATTGAAATAGGAACAATTTAAATAACTTACCTTGAATGATATTTCATAAGGCTTCAAGCTAACTGCAGATGACTTTAGCTTTTATATCATAACTTTTACTATTATTGTTTTTATTTATATGCTCTTTTGCGTGAAAAACTTGATTTGCCAGTACTAGATTTTTCGCTTTCTTTTCCGTTTGGAGTTGAAAAGATATATTATGATGAATTTTGAGAAACTCAGTTTTTAATACTACATTTACTTTGTACATAAACTGAAAAATATATAGTTCAAAAAACTAATTTATTAATAATTGTCAATTTCGCATGTATTTAACAATGTCAAACATATGTCATATATTTAACCTGAAAATTGGGACTCCAAAATTGTCAGATGAAGGCGGCAGGTGTCGCATCAGTCACGCACGGAGCGAATAGGCCGAAATAATTCATAACACTTTATTGATACCAATTCTAGCACGGAAAGTTTAATGAATGTGTCCTCCTAGGCCATAAATTTGACATTAATCACAAAGCAATAGCAGCTTTTGCTAAAAGAATTAATCTTTTACACATTTTGCATAGCCCAGAGGACAGAAATCACCAAGCTGTTAATCTCCTTTGCCGTTGATCCATCCAATTTGGATAATATGCAAAGTATCATGGCAGAACTAGTTTAACCCAATTTTGGGGACTTTGTAAAATATATGTATGATAATAATAATGAGATAATTATCTATCCTGATGCCACCCAATATGTAGCTTCGTCGACTTTTAATTATTTTTAAACTGTTTTTCCTTGTGTCGTGTTGTGTTATTATATCATTTAATGTTTATGACATTCTTCATTATGAAAATTGCTCTAGGAGTGAAAGTACTTGAGCAATATTTAATAAAAAACTGTGCTCGATATTTGTTATTTATTTGACTAAAAAATTTTATATTAAAACAACTTTAATAATGCTCAAATAAAGGACTCACTATGAGAGCTAAATCATTAAGCCAATACCATGGTTACAAAAAACCTTCTTCTTGGCTTATACAGAGAAAAGATGAAGTTTTTAGTTTTGAAGGTTATATCCTTTAAACTCCAATGAACTGAACGCTCATAAATCATATGAATCATATTAATATGAATTAGGTCATTCAATGAGTTAATTCATATTCATTAATAAATTCTCTCTCTCTCTCTCTCTCTAAAGTCTCTCTCTTCAATCCTGACCCCCCAGGGGGAGTGTAGTGGTCGACGTGATGTCGTGTATTGTCCGTCTCCAGAGATCTCTGTCTCTGGTCATTTCTTTTAATTCATGCATAGGTCTTTGGCATATTCCTGTAATTTGATCTATCCATCTTGTTGGGGATCTCCCTCGTGATCTTCGGCCTTCTACCTTTCCTTGTATTGAGTCCTTCCATGTTTTCTGAGTCTTTCCATGTTTTCTGTGTTTGCTCTCTAACATGCCCAAAATATTTTAATTGTTGGAGATGGACTTTACTAGAGAGTCGTTGGCTCTCTTAAAATTGAATTATTTGTTCTACGATCGGTCCAAGGAATTCGTAACATTCGTCTCCAACAGAACATTTCAGTGGCGTCTATCTTTCTTCTCTCCGATTGTCAGTATTGGGAATATTAAGCAGTTGATCAACCTCATCTTTATCGCTCTTGAAATTTGACAGTCCTTCCATATTTTGGTCATTTTTGCTGTGGCAACTTTTGCTAGATCCCTTCTACGTTTAATCTCTTCTTGTAATGACCCTGTGTTTGTGATTAATGATCCTAGATATAAGTATGAGCTCACAACCTCGAACCGGTCAATTGTGGTTATGTGTGGATGATTGTTGTGTAGTCTATCCACTATCATGATCTTTGTCTTTGATAATTATGTTTAATTGCAGACCAAATATTTGACTTTCGTTTTCGATCAGTCGTATAAGTTCTATCAGCTCTGCTTGACTATTTGTAAGAACTTAAATGGTTTTGTCCTTATGAGTCTTCTCTTTAGTTCACTGTTGACAAGAAGCTAGATTGGCTTAACATTCACATGACTATACAGCCTCTGCTCATGACTTGCTGCTCTTCTTTTGATTACTTCGGCCACAGTTTTCATACCCAGGTCCTGATGGATCTTGCTGTTACGGATATACCAAGGAGCATCAACAATGTTTCTCAGTACTTTGTTTTGAAATCTATGAATAATGTGTAGATTAATAGAGGGGCCGGTTTTACCAACAACAAATAAATCACTGAATAGTTAATCATCGAAAAATTTAAGAAAAATTTAATTTAGTAGAATAAATTTTATTCCGTTTCAAAGACTATTTGTAATCCACAGTTAGTTAATAGTCGAATAAGTTCAAAGTGTAACGATTTTCCACAGACTGTACTCGTTGACACAAGCGCCTTGCGGTTCTTCTACTTCGAATTAGTTTTTTGGCCTCCACCTCTTAGGTGCTTGCCCAAACGCATCTCACTATTTTTCACTGTAGTCCATCGACCAATAAGACAAAAGAGGGAATCTAATCCTCATGAAAAGGAGACCAAAAAAGTGGCCTCTGATGGCGGACATATCCGGAGATGCGAATGCGCCATATTTAAATTTTCCGACACTTATCAACAGTAGGTATATAATATTTTTCAGAATGTGTCTTAGACGAGAAAGTTTTAATTAATTATTAATGATAAGAGTCTAAAATGCGACGCAATTGTTAAAAAACTTCAATATAAATAAGATTTCATGTGACATTTGGGACAAACCATGGACGTATAAACATAGATGGACACAGCAATAAGATACCTTTAACACACAATGTTTTGAAGCTTCGATAGAATGTGATGCTTCCGCAATGAGCATAAGCGTGTTTGAATTTTTACTTGCGGGTAATTATTCAGATTTTAAAAATTGGAAGTAGTAATAATGTATAAAAACACGTTCAAAGAATTAAAAAAAGAGAGAGTTTAACTATTAACAAATCACGTCTTTATAGAAAAATTAAAATACAATTTTATTTGCTTTAAAATTAATACAATTAAATACAGTTGAATTCAAGTTAATTTTTTAATAGTATCAAAATAATGTTACAATAAAAAATCTTTATGTTTTCTCCTTAATTTGCTACCCAAATAGTTCGATCGTCAATATTATTTGGAAACCTACATAGAAAAATAAATGAGTTTTATTCATTTCAATAATTTATAAATGTCTACTAATTTCATGAACCCATATCTTATTCAATACATTAATGAACATGAATAAACCCAATGGTACGCCTATTAAAATGTAAACAAACACGCTTCCTCATTTCCTCATCTTAAATAATGTAAATTGTATGTACTTACAAATAAAATGAGAGATCGGGATGTAAATATTTCGTTTATTTTATTTCACTTTTCACAAATATCACTCAAAATACAGCCAAAATATCGAAAAATAACTTTTTCCTCATTTACTGTAAAATGTAAACAAACATGGAACAGCATTTGAAGTTTGACGTAGATCCATAAGACAGAGAAATGTAAACAACCGTTGTCATTTATAAATAGTTTTCACTACTTCTACATATAAAATAATTGATTGATATCTATTATTACACGCTATTATTAAATGATAGTGCACACTATGTGCACACTTGATATTTTGATTACAATTAAATATATTAATGTAACCAACAAATTATTATTTTGGTTTGATAGTACCTGTAGAGTATAAAATACGGAGTAATATTTTCAGTGACTCGCGAATAAGAAATTTTAAAACAAAACGTGACAACAATTGAAGGTGCTCAGAATGTGACCTATTCAAATAATTTTGACTTCACAATTTTATGTAAATAACTGAGTCCATCTGTGTTTATACCTCCATGGGACAAACAATAACATAACCCAACTAAATTTGATGTTAAACAAGGAGAGAGACTCTCTTTCCTTGTTTAATGTGGCCTCTAAAGATCGCACTTCTTGTCTAACAATATGTTTGCCCCCACTACCTTTACATTCCCTCTTTTGTCTTTTTGCTCGATGCTGTAGTCACATACATAACCTATAATATTTGATATTGGTTGATCAATTTGTCAAAATAATAATAATTAGTCGAAAGAAAATGCAAAAAAGTATTTTATCAGTCTTTTGATTGATTAATAATAATAATTGTCAATGCCAATGGTCAAAGTTAATACATATTGTATATAAAAAAATCTGTTTTTCGCTGCTATTTTCGTCATCAGAGGATGATGATGATGAAGATAATAATTTATAATAAATATATATGAATACAAAATTCAAATTGTCTGATACAATTACGCTTACCTGCAATACATTGTTAATAATTTCAAGTTAAACTACTGAATTCTCTTTATTATTGATATTTAAAGTGAGGTTAGCTGTCAACTTATTGGTCGCAGATATGTCATTAAAAGAAAAAAGAATCCCAAACAACTGGAAGGAATCAGTAACCATTATCCTACACAAGAAAGGGGATAAAGCAGATAGAAAAAACTACCGTCCTATATTACTCCTCATGGTAATGTATAAACTCCTAAAAAAAATTTTAACCAATAGATTGACGACAAAATTCGATGGATACCAGTCAAAAGGACAAGCTGGTTTTAGAAAGGGATTGAGCACAAGTGACCATTTACTTAGTATAAAAATACTTAGAGAACGAGCAAATGAATACCACATTCCTCTATATATGGCGTTCATAGCTTTCGAAAAGGCTTTCGACAGTGACGAACATTGGGCAGTGAAAAGTTCTTTGATTAACAGCCGAATTGACCACAGATATACGGAATTAATAACCAATATAATATATATATATATATATATATATATATATATATATATATATATATATATATATATATATATATATATATAAGGAAGCCAAGGAACAAAATCATTACAAATAAGTAGAGGCGTAAGACAGGAGGGTGATACAATATCACCGAAACTTTTCAATCAGGCTCTTGAAGATACTTTTAAAAGATTAGAATGGGAAAAAAAAGGTATAAAAATTTGTGGACAACTCTTGAACCATCTAAGGTACGCTGATAAAATCGTATTGATAACCGATAAAAAATAAGAATTATTTGAAATGATGCAAGAACTGGACGTAGAAGCTGGAAAGATAGGCCTTAATATGAATTACAGCAAGACCAAAACTATAACAAATACAGATGAAGACATCACAATGAGAATCGGACAAGATGAAATAGAACAAGTTAAGGATTATATATATCTCGGTCAAACTATAAATCTTAACAAAGAGAGCAGATATCAACAGACGAGTTAGACTGGCATGTGCGGCATTTGGCAAACTAAGCTACATTCTTAAAAACAAAAGATATCCACAGCATCTTCAGACCAAAGTATATAATCAATGCGTACTCCCTGTTCTTACTTATGGTTCTCAAACGTGGACATTTATAAAAGCAAACATGGACAAAATCATAAAAACCCAAAGAGCAATGGAAAGACAAATGTTGCACATAAGACTAATGGATGAGAAGAGAAACGAGTGGATAAGAGAGAAAACAAAAGTGAGGGATGTTAGACAAGAAGTTGCAAAATTGAAATGGAGATTTGCCGGAGACAATATAAGACAAAAAAAAGACCGATGGAACAAAATTCTTATAAGTTGGAGACCGTAGGAATATAAACGAAGCAGAGGAAGGCCCCAAATGAGATGGGCAGATGATATCAAGAAGCACGTGGGTTCTAGATGGATGACTGTAGCGACAGACAGAGAAGAATGGAAAAGGATTGGGGAGGCCTATGTCCAAAGATGGACCGAAGAAAGCTAATTAGATAGATAGATAGATAGATAGGTATTATGGTTTGGGTGGTATTATGAGTGATACACGAACGCGACTGTTGGTTCTAGAGAGACGAGTCACTGGTGCTGTGTACATCGAGAAAGTTTTAAAAATTTAAATTAAATTAAATAAAGTAAATTTATTGTTTTTGATATCATCTGTACGGAAATTTATTGAATCAATGTAACTTAATTTATTGTAATTCTGTAATACCTACACTTCCTCGTGTCAATGGCCTAAGCAGCCGAGACATGTAATTTGAAATAAAAAAATATATATATTTTTTTCTGTACTTATTTATTTTTTCAGTCCAAGAGAATAAATAATTTTTTACATATCGTTTACCTGGTTTGGAGATTTATTTAGTATTGTTGAGAATTGAAACAAAATGATGTTTGCCTAGTCACAAGGGTTTATATATAAAAATCAATAAAAAGATGAAATATTCCAATATTCCATACTTTTGAACATATGTATGTATATATAAATCATTTAAATTTTATTATTTAATTATTTACGAAATTTCCCCTTTTCTCATTTAAAACTCAAAAAAGTATTATTCGAAATCCTCTCTTATCATTTCATTTATGTAACAAACACGATAATTCTTTGTTAGTTGTTACGCTTGTGGCTATTTTGCGATAATCCCGCTTTTAATTTTATTTTCAGCAGATTTCAGTGATGAGAGGTGTACACACACAGGCCTGTCCAGTTTAAACAACTCGTGTTGTTTGGCAACCGGGGATTTGGTTTTTGTTTTAGAGCTTTGAAGTAATGCGGTATGTTGTAATAAAAAGCCGTATGATCTTGCTCAAAAAGTATTTTAGTGGCACATAAAGGGGAGCATTGATTTGAATTTATTAAATTTGTTCGCAGAGCCCTTGTTTGGTATCGTTGATAGCGTTGATATCGACAAACAATGTCTATATTTGTAATTACGGTAAAATAAGCTGCGTTACATAATTTTGAATATTGTGACAAACTATATGTTTCATAGAGAGAGAAAAAAGTATTATTTTAAATGGGTAAAAACTATAGTTGACTTGCGTATAAGCAGGATTACCTCACAAAAATAAACTTACGCAAAATACATTGAGAGCCAAAAATTAGGATCACATCACATTTTCACATATGTAGAATATACAGTGTAGGTAAAAGTTTATGGTCGGTATGGTAAAATTTAATAGAATATATAACACAGATACTAAATCATATTTTAAGCGAATAGACAAAGATAATAATTATATTTTCCCTTGGTCTTCTCTCCATAAATCCTATTAACGCCTATTGCCCACTAGTGAGACGATTAGTTCCGATCAGAGATATTTTACATATTCTCTGGTTCCGATCCTAATATAGCTAAAAAACTAGAGGTGAATCTTCTAGTTTTTTAAATTTTTATCGAAACCGTTTTTCGTAAACTGTAACTAGTTGATTGTTTACCAGTATTCAAATTAGCGAGTACACAAACATATTGGCTATTATCATTTACGTGTATAAGTATTGAAGTGAAAGAACCTAACGAAGGAAATATTTATTATAACTTAAAAAATAAATTCAACAATATAAATATTACTTACATTTACATTACACATTATTAAATAGCGAATCGTCCAAATTGACATTTAAAAACATAGGTTTTTTCGCTTTTCTTGTTAACCTTGTTCTTCTTTTATTTAAAATTAAACCAGATTCTGAACATGTGTTCACAAGGAACAGATTTTGTTTCAATACTACATACAATATTTTATGAATATAGTGGTTAAGTTAGGATATACATGGCAATAGTTTTTCCACCACGGTAATGGACAGTTCCAATCTCCGTTCGAAATTTTTTGTGGGTAATATATCATCAGACAAATACATCTCCACTTCTTTTATATATCTCGATACACGTGTATGTTTAGATGAATCATGTCCAATTAATTCATCAAAACTACACCATATACTTAAGTCATCTTTATCAGTTTCTTTTTTTTTGTACTGGTTGATTTTCAAGATTTACTACACTTATGCAAAGACTAGTTTCATCCGTTTTCCATAGCTAAAGAACGAGCTTTTAAAAAGGTTTGCAGGGTGGATTCTTGAAAATAAACCGCCAAAAAGATAAACTTTGTTAGGTTCATTACTTTAGGAATGTTATATCAAAACTGAGCAAATTATTAGATCATAAGTTGTTAAAGAAGTAGAAAATATCTCTATTACTACTGACCTCTGGACATCTGGAGTAACTGAGAGTTACATCGCATTAACAGGACAATATTTAACCGAAAATTTAGAATTTAAAACGGTTTGAGTAGGCTGCTGCCATTTTTGTGGAAACCATAATTCAGAACACATTGCTTTTGAAATTAGTAAAATTATTAATCAGTGGGGTCTAAAATGAAAAGCAAAATTTGCAGTAACTGATAATGCCGCAAATATGGTCAAAGCTATTAAAGATGTTTTGGAATGAAAACATTTAAATTGTTTCGCTCATACGTTAAATTTATTGGTGGGGGACGCACTTAAATGCTGCCGTGTACAAAATGATAAAAGTTCTTTTTTCGACAATTCGGCAAAAAACACATTTCAAACAAAGTACCTTATCTTCAGAAAGGCTTTTAAAGTATCAACTACAACATAACAAAGTTATCAAACGGCCAATCCAAGACGTGGAAACTAGATAGAACTTTATCTATTACATGTTAAAAAGAATGACCAAGTAAAGGCAATCCGTTCCACATTTATATTAGTAAATACAGACTTACACTTAGACCAAATCTAAAGAAAGAACACTGGATTATTTGTTCTCAACTTTTCCAAATTTTACGGCCGTTTACAGAAATAACAAGTACAATGAGTGGCCAAAAATACTTAAAGGGTAGTTCAGTGATTATTATGGTACGCTGCCTGCAAGAATCTTGCTATAAAATTTTAGCAAACGGTAACCTTACATCCATAGTATCCGACGTAGTACAATTATTAATATCGGGTTTAGCAAAAATATTTAGAGGCACATTGTCAATATGTACATTTATGGATTTACGATTTAAAGTGCACGGTTTTTCTGATAAAAATGAAGCTAAAAACAAAAGAGAGTATTCTTAAGCTGAAAGAGAAGCTGGTTACTTCTATAATTAAAGAACAAGCAGATTGTACTATTGAAAATCAACCAGTACAAGAAAAAGAAACCGATAAAGATAACTTAAGTCCATGGTATATTTTTGATCAATTAATTGGAGATGACTCATCTAAAGGTACACCTGTACGTTTCGAGAGTCCATTACAACGGTGGAAAAATAATCGCTATGTATATCCTAACTTAACCACTATATTCATACAGTATTGTAAATGTGAACAAATGTTTAAAATCGGGTTTAATTTTAAATAAAAAAATAACACGGTTAACAAGAAGTGACGCAGAAAAATTTATGTTTTTAAATGTAAATTTAGACGATTCTCGATTTAATAATATCGTGTAATGAAAATGTAAGTACTATTTACTATTTAAACAGTCATAGTTACTTGTTTACGAAAATCGGTTTAGTTGCGTTAAGAGCGTAGGCGGAAAATTTCAGGCCAATGCCTCTTAAACGCATTACCGAGAGCCGAAAATCCCTTAGAATAAACAAAAAGTTTTTTCAATGAGATATTTCAAATTAAAAACCACACTAAATTTTCTCTTTTTTTTTCACCCCTGTAACTTATTAAAATAAACATTATAGAAGTTTTCAGGAACTTTCAGCCCTCGGCAATAATGTATTGTTTCATTCTGCGTTTAAATTTTTCAGAAATATTTATAATTTTTCTCAGGATTCGAAAAAAATAAATGCATTTAAAAAGCATTGGCCCGAAATTTTACGCCTACGCTCCTAAAGATAAAAACGTCAACGAGTTACGATCCACCTCTACTACTTTTTACCCTACTTTGATTCGGTGCTTTGGCCAGACAGACAATATTAAATAGTTGTGTATGAAGATTTTTTAATGTGGCGTTATTGTATGCAGTTTATTATTTCATATTGGGAATAAGGCACAATGTGACTTTAAAATAAGCTTATTTTGATGTTTAGATTTTTATTTCGGAAATCGTACTTAAAATCTGAAACATGAATAAATTTTATTTATATAAAACGATTTCCGAAGTGAAAATCAAAATGTTATTTATTGTAAAGTAAACCTGTGGCATATTCCCAATAAAAAACAGTAAGCCGCCATTTAAATCCATTTCGCCCAAATTTGATTATCTTAGAACATTGTTCAAATGCTAAAAAGACAACAGGTCAAATAAGGCCAATAAGTTTGGCAACGTTGAACTTCTCCTCTTTTATTATATCCACGCATGCGTGTTCGGAGATATAAAGGGCGGATCTAATATGCCTCTCTCTGTTTAAACATATGTTTCTCACTCCATCTTACGTAAGGTCCATACCGACCATAAACTTTTACCTATACTGTATGTGCGCTTAACTTTATTGTTTTTTAAGTAAGCACTGTTTTTATTAAAAATTATTAAAGATACATTATTATAATAAAAACAAGCTGTACCTGTTAATAATTTTAACTTAACAGTTTTCGAGACAATCGCATTTTTCATATTAGTTGCATAATTATTTAACGCAATTACTCTAGGTAACATAATAAAAGTACACAAAAACATTAATACTTCCGAATTTTGGTATGAAATACCTTTAACTAAAGTTAATAGTTAACGCAATATTCAACAAAATAAATATAAGTAGGATAATTAATAATAGGATTTGACAAAATGATGGAATAGTAGAATTTTACATTAAAACTTTTACATTAAACATTTACATTTTACATTTTCAATTTTACGTTGTATATTAAATTCATAACCTAAACGTTTTATTTACAAAACAAATTTAAATAATAATTAAACTAAATAACAGTAAACTTTTTGTTAAAGTAAGTGTTTGGTAAATCCATGATTATTTTTAATGCATTGATCAATACGTTCCAGAAAAGATTATCTCATTTTAAATAGAATCTTTGGTTTAAAATAAACTGCTACATTATTTATTTCTTCCCAAATTTGATTGCAAATGTTTATAGGATTCTTATAAATACCACAGTATAGTGCTTTAAAAAGAATTCTCTTAAAACACTATACTGTGTAAATACGTTGTTTTAATGCGCTTTATACACCAAACTCGAGCGGATTAAATTCTGAGCCATATACTGACAAAAAAATGACTACCACGACCAATGGACTGCCCTAATATAATGTGGTGGTCAACCATCTTGCATAAACATCATATTTTGCCTTACATTTAATAAAAATGCTTCCAAAAAATCTATAAAATCATTTTGTAAAAAATGTGAATAGTTCTGACCATTCAAATAACGAAGTAACTCTCATGGCTCTAAAAATTAATATCAATGATACCACACCATACTCTTAAATTTTATTATCTTTTTTATACTCTTTATCTTATATTCATGTTGTAAGTACCTTCAATTGACGAAAAAAGTGATGTCGAAATGGATCGTTCTGTAAGTACTCCAATTCCAATCAATTTGATGAATAATCCAAATACAACCATTCTGAATTAAACACAACAAAAAGTAACAAAACAGGTAAGGCAAGCATTTTTATTCAATAGTAATGATCTAGGCCCATATCATGTATATATCAAGAATAGCTCTACTGAGTTTAAAGGTCAACTAAATTTTTTAAAGATTGGTGAAATTATTTTGTCTAACTTTCCTCAAGCAGACGATATGATTTTAAAGTAATTTAAATATTTATATTTAATAAAATTTATTTTACACAAACAAGGAGTTATTAGTATAAGGTCAATTTACACATTCTTTAACAAAAAATGTTGTATATTGGAACCCCTAGATCATTTGCTTTCTTTTTAAAATGTTAACTTACTAAATTAACTTATTTCTTTAACTTACTAAATTAACTTTTTATGGCTTTTTTATTTAAAAGTTACATAAGAAATCGTAAATCAGTAATATGAAAAAATAGGATTATTAATTTCTCACACAAAAACTGAGTTGTGTTACTTTTCACGAAAACGTAGAGTTCCACAAGGCAACCTTACTATGGGAAAATTTAATTTCCCTATAAAAAACTGTATTAAGTATCTTGGTACCTGTCTAGATAGAAAACTGTTATGAAAAGATCACATTCACCAAATTGTTAAAAAATCAGAAAACTCAATAAACATTTTAAGAGCTTTTTGTTTAACAAATTGGGAAGCAGACCCAAATATTCCTTTGATGTTTTACTGTAACATGATCAGGCCGATTTTCGACTATAACTGTCATTTATTTAGATCATCGGCCAAAATACATCTAAACAAACTTTAAGTTCAAAAAAATAAATTCCTAAAATTATGCCTAGGTTATTTAAAATCCATAGGTTATTTAAAATCCAGTCCAAATAATGGAAAATGAAGACAGTGGAACCTCCATTGTATTTACGCCGTCAATTTCTTAGCGACAAATTTACAGTCCGAATTATGTCCGAAAATTGGAAATATCTACAGGATCTTAATTAACTATCAGTTTAAGAGCTCACAAATAAGTACTGGAAAACTAAAAAATATATACCTTTGGTAGAAAGCTATCTAAGTACGGTAAAATATAATCATATTCTCTATAAAATCCAAATTTCGCCCTGTTACTCTGAAATAGCAAAAACACTATTTTATAGAGAGGTTAGGATATATTACTTAAACTCACATATATATTCACACCGTTAGTAGACAAAAACTTAAAAATAATTGGCCTTTACATTACAGAGAATGTAAGACTGGTTTAAACTTTTATCATTGTAACACTAGGATACCCTCAAGAAGATGGTTGAACACAAAATCTAATCGACATTTTATAAAGACCATCAGTCGGCTGCGAGCAAATCATGTTTTTTGTGCTCATGCTCATGTGATTTACACATAAATAATATAAACCAATTTTATAAGGAATTATTAAATTCTAGGTGTTGTTTTCCAATAAACCTTAATCTTTTAATATTTTCAAATAATATGGAAATCCTTCATTGCATTTACAAACATGTTAAAATATCTAAATACAAGTTGTAAATAGTAAATATTTGAAAAAAAAAATAAAAAACAAAAAAAAAATGTATACTGCAAATTAAAAAAAAACATAAAATAATTAAGAAAATAGAAATAGTACAAAAAACAAAAAAATTAGGGTAACAATAAAACACTGAAAACTTTGTTTTCAAACTTCCACAAAATTTATTTTAAATATTATCACTACAGCTGTTTCGGTTGATTGCTTTTCTCACTTGAGAAAGGCAATCAGCCGAAACAGCTGTAGTGATAATATTTAAAATAAATTTTGTGGAAGTTTCAAAACAAAGTTTTCAGTGTTTTATTGTTACATAAAATAAATTTCCATCAAGTAACGGTCGAATCCATTAATTATATAAAAAAAAATTAGTACAAAAAAGCAAAAACAAAAAAAAGGCAAAAAACAAAAAAAAAGGCAAAAAACAAAAAAAAAGAAATCAAAACAGAAAAAAAAGATAAAGGAATAAAAAAACCAAATAAAAATAGATCAAAACAAAATGTATGTATCCAAAAAAATATTAGGTATATGTAGTACTAACACTGATAACTGATAACAAGAATATTTTGACTATTAACCTGCAATCAATAATAATTAAAATTTAGTCAATTTTGGACAAAAAATCTGAATATTAAAAAAATCATCACTATTAATCGAAACAAGACTTAATTTTAGTTATCAAAAGCATTCGTGACATAAGGCTACTATGTTAAAATTTCGCATAATTCATTGGAGTTGTCTAATGATGGTATCAATATTGGCTTAAAAAAAGTGGTAGGTACAGTAGCTGGTACTGTAGACTAGAGCAAAGCTTCATAATATGTTTTCAATTTTTTTAAAATCTAATTAATATACAATGACGGTATTAGAACACAATGACGGTATTAGATTTTGATTCTATAGGAGTAGTAGGAGATTCTATAGGAGTATAGGAGTAGTTGCTATACCGTACTGAGGAGACCTAAAGAGGTTGAAATACGTATATGCGGCTTGTAGCTGCTCTGTATCGAATCAAAACCTAATACCGTCATTGTGTTTTATTTCTTTACTTCGTTTGAATACCAGAAATCGAATTCACTACGAATATTGGCCATGATGAACGGCATTTGGAGTACATTTTTAGATTCCCTTGCCGATTTATTCATCAAGCTGTTTGCTTCGCAACTTTTAGGAAGCACGGTGGCTTATATTTGAATTCGATTTCGCCAGGTAGAAATCGTATGATTTTTTTTTTGTTCTTAGATGGCGTAGTTACGTCTATACATAGTTATTTTTAATAAATATGGTCTACGACGGAAAAATATTTTGGTTCGATACGGAGTAGTTGCTATACCGTACTGAGGAGACCTAAAGAGGTCGAAATACGTATATGCGGCTGGTAGCTGCTCTGTATCGAATCAAAATCTATTACCGTCATTGTGTTTTATTTCTTTACTTCGTTTGGAGTACCAGAAATCGAATTCACTACGAATATTGGCCATGATAAACGGCATTTGGAGTGCAATTTTAGTTTCCCTTGCCGATTTATTCATCAAGCTGTTTGCTTCGCAAGTTTTAGGAAGCACGGTGGCTTATATTTGAATTCGATTTCGCCAGGTAGAAATCGTATGATTTCTCTTTTTGTTTTATTTAATATGTTTAAAATTGATTAAAGTAATTTTAAACAATTTATATTATATTATAGTTCTGGGTATAAGTTTGTATCCACCCGATTGTTTGAAGACAGAAAAGATAGGGACACGCAGGCAATACAGAAATAACAATAACTGTCTATTTAATACCAATTCACACACATAAGGTTTGACAAAATTTTCCTCCTTTCTATGTTTTTTTATATATTTGGCATTTTATTTCATTATAATTATGTTTAATTAAATATCATATAATCAGTGATGGCATTCCCGTTATATCTAGAGAAATTAAAAATGTGTTTGGATAATTTACAGCTTCGTCTTGATTAACAATACTGTCAACCGATTTAATAATATTTTGATAAAAGTGTCTGGAAGTTAATTTTATTAACAATAAATTGGTTAATTCATGTTTGGTCTAAACAAAAGTGCAGAAATTATGTAGAAGTTTTGTGCATTGTGTATTTGGATGCAGTTTTATTTTACCGTTACCAATATTTAGCAAATGTTTGGAAAATATTCTAATGATGATGATGATGATCTAATAATAGATCAATTTGCACTTGTACTCTTATCTTAATGGTCAATCGCACTGTTTCGACATTTCGCCATAAAAAAGATTGTGTTAAGCATGCATTTATATCATCTGCACATGTAAAGAGAGAAATAACCGAGGAATAAATATTTTACACTTGAGTAAAAATCACAATGTTTTAAAAAACTTCATATACCTACCACAAACAAAAGTTATGGTAATAAGTATATGGTATAGGTCAGTATTTTATAACGTGTATGTGTGTATAGGAAAATAAAACTGCTTGTATTATTTTTCTGATGTTTAACAAACGTGTATTCATACTTAAATAAACTACCACTGTAGTATAGGTAGAGTTTTAATAAAACAGTTTATATAAGGGTATCATAACCCTATTTTCATGGAAAAAATAAAACTTCTAATATTCTCCTTATAAGTTTGTCATATTTTCTCACCTATTAGACTATCATAGGACTTTAGATATTTATTTTAAAATAAAACAAAGCCAAATCGATTCAGTCGTTTTCGATTTATTATGAAAAGGGGTATAAAAACATAAAATAGCGTTTCTTAAACGCCATTTTATGATATTTTAAATGTAGGTATAAAATATTATAAAATGACATTTAACAAACGGATCAAATGAGCTAAAACTGTCGAAGTCGAATAAAATATATTAAATTTACAATTATCATTATCATTTATCGAGATAAAAAATATCTTATCTTCTAAGTTGGACCAACAAATACACTTTCATAAAATTTTGATGCAATCGGTACAGTGGTTGGACAAACATCGAGACACGAGATTTTTATAACATAAAGATGTGTGTGTGTATTATGTTCTATGTGTTTGTGTGTGTTTAAGTGGCTAACTGATTTAAGTTTTTTTTTTATAGTTTTAAAATCCAAGTGAATATTGGACGATTATATCAGTCGTTAAAAAGTGCTTACCTTTTTATTAATAATGCCTGATTTTGAATGGGATAACCACACATAAGCAAATACAATGAATTTCTGCATGTTGATTTCATACAAACAATTCACAGTTCACGCTATTTTCAAAAATACTGAACAAATTGCACAAATTTTAGAGTCCCACTGGCTTTATAATTACCGGCATTGATAGAATTTTGTTGGTGTCATCAAATAATTTGTTATTTTTCATATACAGAACAATATAATGATTAGCCAAAATGTCAAATAAAATAATTCTTCTAGTTTTTTACTTATCTTTTATTTTTCCTAGGTTTTTCATATAAACCGTTAGTTAAATTTTTAATGTTTTTTTACCTAATTTTGTAACGAATAACAATGAAGATTTTTAAAATATTCTCTTTATAATTAATGGATTCGACCGTTACTTGATGAAAATTCATTTTATGTAATAATAAAACTCTGAAAACTGTGTCTTCAAACTTCCACAAAATTTATTTTAACCTCTTCTCACTACAGCTGTTTCGGCTGATTGCCTTTCTCAAGTGATCTCTTTTTGGCATGCTTTTACACTTTATATTTTTCAATGAAATAGGTTGAGGAGGCGAGAACTGTGATGTTTACAAACTTAAATGTGGCGACTGTCCAAAAACTAACGTTTGCTTTATTTTTGTTTTTTATTAGAATTGTGGCAAAGGTTTTGAAGTCATAACCTTCTGCCTGTCCAATCTTATATACAGTGTATTTTGATACAATAATTCTAATTGACCCAGTGGGGTCAAATATGTCTACATTTTTTTATGCTTTCTTAATATTACCGTGGACCAAGTCGTACTCTATCATCGAATGACCAGGTTTAAAAAAGCAATGGTCAATTTTTGCAATCTTTAATGTCTGAATCTTTTCCTGTTGATATGTTGTTGATAACTCTCATGCAGTTCTTTATTTTTATCTTCAGTTGGATTTTGATATCCAAATTAAATATCACACATATCGTTTTTTGGCAATTAAAAATTTTAATGAAAGTCATTGTGAAAAATGTGTCTATACAACCATGATTTCTCAGGCAATATCTTCTGAGTGTTGCATTTGCGAGCATACAAATCATACATTTTTGGTACGTTGAGGTCCTGTGGCAGATTTTCATAGGTTGAAGACTTTCTACAATAATGTGAAGGGATTGTAGGAAAAGATGGGCGATGACGATATCTTTTACTAGTCTAAACAACATGACAATCCGATCTTTTTTTCAGTATATTTTTTACAAAGGTTTCCAATATGTTGAACGTGGCAAAAAAAAAATTCCTGACAAACTCGGTTTTTGTTACCCTCTCTCACTGAGTATTCTTTAGTATTTGAATGTCGATATGTAGATATGTTTTCAGGTAGATATGTGCATTTTCACTCGTATCATCCAGACGAGCAGAAGATTAACATCATCAAATGTCTGAAAAATAGAATAAAAAAAATTTGTCACCTTTCTAACTATAATAAGAACATCAAGTTAGTTTATGAGATTCTTAGAAAAAATCACTATCCTAAAATGCTTCTTAATAAACTTATCTTCCAAGATATGCCAACAGCAAGAACACACCAAAGACAAACATTAAAAGAAGAAAGAGTAGAACTTTTTTATGGGAGATTGCCTTATATCAGGGGTTTATCACCACAGATCACAAACCTCTTCAGACAGTTCAACATAGTGATAGAAAATTCAGTGTACAAAAGATTAGGGACACCCTTTACTCACCTGGCAGAAAGAGTTAAAAAACTGGATAACTTCAATTTAGTGTATTCTATTCCATGTGGTTCTCATTCGGAAGTGTATGTCGGTCAAACCAGCCATAAACTCTCAAAAAGAATAGCTTTCTACCAAAAACTAACTTTTGCTTTATTTTTGTTTTTTATTAGAATTGTGGCAAAGGTTTTGAAGTCATAACCTTCTGCCTGTCCAATCTTGTATACAGTGTATTTTGATACAATAATTCAAATTGACCCAGTGGGGTCAAATATGTCTACATTTTTTTATGCTTTCTTAATATTACCATGGACCAAGTCGGACTCCATCATCGAATGACCAGGTTTAAAAAAGCAATGGTCAATTTTTGCAATCTTTAATGTCTGAATCTTTTCCTGTTGATATGTTGTTGATAATTCTCATGCAGTTCTTTATTTTCATCTTCAGTTGGATTTTGATATCTAAATTAAATATCACATATATCGTTTCTTGGTAATTAAAAATTTAAATGAAAGTCATTGTGTAAAATGTGTCTATACAACCATCATTTCTCAGGCAATATCTTCTGAGTGTTGCATTTGCGAGCATACAAATCATACATTTTTGGTACGTTGAGGTCCTGTGGCAGATTTTCATAGGTTGAAGACTTTCTACAATAATGTGAAGGGACTGTAGGAACAGATGTAATATGGCTTATGATAAATTCCTTAGCGTCTTCAGATCTTGCGATTTCAGGGGGATGACGATCTCTTTTACTAGTCTAAACAACATGACAATCCGATCTATTTTTCAGTATATTTTTTACAAAGGTTTCCAATATGTTGAACGTGGCAAAAAAAAAATTCCTGACAAACTCGGTTTTTGTTACCCTCTCTCACTGAATATTCTTTAGTATTTGAATGTCGATATGTAGATATGTTTTCAGGTAGATATGTGCCTTTTCACTCGTATCATCCAGACGAGCAGAAGATTAACATCATCAAATATCTGAAAAATAGAACAAAAAGAATTTGTCACCTTTCTAACTATAATAAGAATATAAGTTAATTTATGAGATTCTTAGAAAAAATCACTATCCTAAAATGCTTTTTAATAAACTTATCTTCCAAGATATGCCAACAGCAAGAACACACCAAAGACAAACATTAAAAGGAGAAACAGTACAACTTTTTTATGGGAGATTGCCTTATATCAGGGGTTTATCACCACAGATCATAAACCTTTTCAGACAGTTCAACATAGTGATAGCAAATTCACTGTACAAAAGATTAGAGACATCCTTTACTCACCTGGCAGAAAGAGTTAAAAAACTGGATAACTTCAATTTAGTGTATTCTATTCCATGTGGTTCTTATTCGGAAGTGTATGTCGGTCAAACCAGCCAGAAACTCTCAAAAAGAATAGCTTTGTACAAGAGTGATGTTGTGAGGAAGCTTACTAGTACAGCTTTTAGCCAACATATTAAGATACTGGACACATAGCTAACTATGAAAATGTGCAGGTGCTAAAAAGGGTTGAAACCAATTTAAGAGAAATGTGCTACATCCATAACTGTAGCTCTTCTATGAACTGTAAGAAAGATGTTGAAAATTTAAGTTGTATTTATTCTTTTTTGCTTCAGCAGGACTTGACAAAACAGATTGGAGAATGTAGGAAACTTATCATAATATACACAGATGACCTACCTGCACTTGAGAAAAGACTTCATTTCCCTGATGATTTTGGTTCTTAAAAAGATTCCTTCTAGCCTGCATGAGGTGCAGATGTAAATATAACCTTGTTACATATGAAATCGGGATATTGACAGAAATCAGAAACATTGTCATAAAAAATGAAGAATAATTCTTCTTTTCTACCTTTAACATGAAGTTGCGGTTTTTGTGGGTTTTTATATTTTACATTTTTTTATTGTGTTTATTGTTTAAAATTTTTAATGTATTTTTTAATATTTTTAACATGTTTGTGACAGTGTTCTTCACCATGAGGACCAACTGATCATTTTCAATGTAGGTTTTTAAACGTTGATATCCACCACTTGTACTAAATAGGTTTTCCATTTAGGTGCTGATGATGGTGACAGCCTATCACCGAAAATTTTACATTTAGAATATAGCTCTACACCAAAACTGGCTTATACCATCTCTAGTCGATCATTGATTTGTATTCTTAGCGTCGTTATATACACTATATATATATATATATATATATATATATATATTATATATATATATATATATATATATATGTGTAATATATATATATGTGTAATATATATATATATATATATATATATATATATATATATATATATATATATATTTAATTTAAATGTAATTTATCTCACAACTTACAATGAGGTTTTAAAATTTTACTTAATAAATTTTTTGAGAAAAAAATTTATTCAATGTTATAATGTTTTTATAAAAAAATTCATCAAATTTTTGTAACATTTGTTACAATGTTTTTTCCACCAAGTGATTCAAAATTTGACTTCCAATGAGGTTATCTTGTTAAATATGTTTATATTTACATAAGATAGGATTAAAGTAATAAAAACAAAATAAAGGTTATATTTTATAGCTGTTATTTAATTTATCATTGAAAAATATTGTAAGTAGAGTTACAATGATATTCATATCAGGTATAGATATATTATAGTATAACAAACCAAGAGGCACGCTTTTATTTTTTATTTGGTTTAAACTACTATGATACTATAAACTACTACGATATGTAACACGTATATATATATATATATATATATATATATATATATATATATATATATATACGCAAAAATATTAGATGGTATGCCCATTTGGTTGAAAAATTTCCCAAAGGATAAAATCATAAAAGTGGAGTAAATATTTTTCATATAAATAGGATCCCCTTAAACACAAATAGTAATTTGTATCATCTAGATTGACAGTTCAAATATCAAGGGCGAAAAATTGATGAACATAAAATATTCCGCGCCATTAACGTGTCAGAGAGTATACGTTTAAAATCAATATAGAAACGTTTTTCTTGTCCGCTGTTATTCGGAGTAAGTTTAAATGAAGTTTATCTGTCATTTGGTACAATAAATGTTAAATCACGATATTAAAAATGTATAATTAAAGTGATTTGCTCTAAATATACTAATAAAAATAAGTCGGTAACACTATGTTCAATTGGTCTAAGGTTTGACGACAAAAATACACGTGAACAGAGATTGCTAGAGACAAGACTTGCACTTATTTCACAAATATGAGATATGCTATTAATCAAATATAGGCAAAATTATAAACCCAGCCCATACGTCACGATAGATAAGCAACTAATTGGTTTCAGGGGTCGCTGACTTTTTTGTATGTACATACCTTCTAAACCTGATCGCTATGTAATTAAAATATTGATGATGTGTGATAATTCAACGAAGTATATGATTGATACCATCGCTTATCTTGGTAAGCAAGCAACAGATTTAGGGAAACCGTCGTCGCCTTAAAGTGTTAACCTGCTAAGTCCACATTTTAGGCAAAATGAGTTTTTACCATCTTCATAATAGTATCAATTTAGTCTATCGATTAGTTAAAGTCATGTCACATTTATATGTACAACCTAAAAAATTGTATGATGTGAATACCAGCTAAGTCCGATTGCTCTGATTTTCCCGTGTAAACACAGCTAAGTCCTTGACAGCTTTGCATAGTACAACTTGATGTGACAAGTACACGCTTTGCAATTGTGTTTTTCCTACTGTTTATAATTATTAGAGCGATCTATTCAAGGTAAGTGTAGATGTGTATAAAATTATTCATTTTTGTTAAGGTTAGTTGTAAAATCTGTTAATAGTTTTATAATAAATCTTGTTTATTTCAAACCAGCATTATTTAGCAACTTTTCATTGATTAAAAAAAACATAAAGAGTGGAACTAAGGAATAATTTTAGGAAAATTTTTAATTATTTTTTTTATTTATTTTTATAAAGGCATCGAAGCCGAAAAAAAGAAAATGAGACGAAAAGGGAACAAACTTTAGAATATTTTCTACCGGTTATAGAAGAAAGTTTTAGAGTGTGCAGAACCATGTTTCTTAATACTGTCGTAATTGGTTGCTGGGCAAATCTTAGCTGGAAAATTTTTTATAGAGTACATGCTCCAAGTATGCTATGCAAGTCAACCAATAGAGCACTACCTTTAAAAGATCGCCGTGAATGCTTGCTGCAACTTTTAGATTCTTTGCCAGTTATGAAGTCACATTATTGCAGGTCAACATATGGCAACGTTTTATTTGGCTAAATGGCAGTCTCGGCAAAGTGTTTACGAATTGCATGTCAATTTGGTGCAAATGAGATAAGAAGAACTTTGCACTTTTCCGCCATAAAAAAGATAAATGTGAAAGTGTGTTAGTTATAGGGTTGGACACCTTTCCGAAGAAGAATTTAAAAATCACATACAGAGGAAAGTAAAAGCAAGAGAAGAATATGAAAAAGATAAAAATGAGAAACGAAATGTTTTCACAGCAGTTTTGCAAGCCGTGTTGATGGCACCAAACTCAAAAGTCTCCACATTATACTATAAAATTAAGCTCCAAATACACAATCTCTGTGAATCTCACAAGTGAATTCCGATGCCTATTTTTTTATACGGAATGAATGTGAAGGAGGTCTTGGTTCTGAGGAATTTGCCAGTGTTTAGATGTATTTCATTGAACAGAAAATTTTACCCAGTGTCCCTCATTCTGTAGGAGGGATTGATGAAAGAAGCACCATTATAATGTATTCGGATGATTGTTTGTACCAAAATAGAAACGCTGTTATCGCCAATGTTCTGTTGAATCTAGCAATTATTCATAATGTAATAATAAAGCAAAAATATCTTGAACCTGGTCATACATAGATGGAAGTTAATTCGGTTCATGCAACCTTCGAACAAAAACTAAAAGATAAAGTAATTAACTCACCAGCGAATTACATACATATCTGTCTAAAAGCAAGACAAAAGCCTGCTCCCTACCAAGTAAAATATTTTACACATGATTTTTTCAAAAATCTTGATTCAATTCAGCGCTATAAAATAATTAGATCAGGAAGAGGTAAAAATGATTTACAGAAATTCGTGCTTTGAGGTATACACCCGAAGGTAAAATTTATTATAAAGCCAGCTTTGTTGATCAATGGAAACCAATTTCTCAACGTAAGAACAAAATTAATTCACATTCTTGGGAACAATTTAAGCGACTATGCCTAGAAAGACGTAAAACCGCCAAAAAATATGAAGACCTTCAGGCAATCAAAAAGACATTGTCGGTAGACTACTACAAATTTTATGAAGATCTTCCCTATAAATAGCGTTATTATTGTTTTTATTCTTTTTGTACTTAGAATAATAAAGTTTTGAGGGGTATAGAATACGTGTGTTTGATTGCATTAAACTGCCAAGTCCATTATTAGCCTAATTTGAAAAACTGATAACCAGCTATGTCCCAAAAAATACTAAAAACTAAAATCATCAGTATAATTTTTTATAATTTCAATGATACAATAATAATTATACTAATTTTAAGCACTATTTTATTATTTTTCATTCATTTTTATAAAAAGTAATGCTGCGAAGTCGTTTTTTGCCTCTCCTGTAAAATTGGGTAAAATGGATTTAGCAGGTTAACACTTTAAGGCGACGCAATAGCAGACTACTTTATTAAAAATTTAGTATCGTCAATTAAGGGATCAAATCGTAATGTTACAATGGATAACTGGTTTAGTAGTGTACCTCTAGTAACAAACTTACTTGTATAGTCGTCTTGTATTTCGGTAAAACTGTGTAAAAATATATTTATCTGCAATAAAAGCAGGTAATAAAAATTAAAATAAAAGTACTCTACCAGGAGTAGTTATTAACTGCAAAATTATCAATGACTGAGATCATCATCATCATTTGGCTCTACAACTCTAGGTGAGTCTTGGCCGCGTTTACTTTTTCCCTTTATTGTTGTCGGTCCTGAGCAGCTATTTCCCACTGCTGCACTCCCATTTTACGTAGATCACTGGCCACTGCGTCCTTCCATCTCTTTCTTGGGCGGCCAACTAACCTTCTGTCATCGGACCTTTCCCAGAATGTGGTGTTTAGAAGTCTTTCGTTATTTGACCTTAGGACTTGGCCCGCCCATCTTATTCGGTTTGCTTTAATGTAGCGAACTATGTTTTCATCTTCATATATTGTCTGGAGTTCATTATTGTGTCTTCTTCTCCACTCTCCTGTTGTTTCTTCTCTACAGGGCCCATAGATAGTCCGCAGTATCTTTCTTTCAAGAACCAGTAATTTTGTCGTTTCCCGCTGGTTCACCGTCCATGCTTCGCTTCCATACGTTATTGTGGGTCGAATTATTGTCTTGTATACTCTTATTTTTGCTGCTCTTGAGAGTATTTTTGATTTAAGGATGGTCATTAAAGAGTAATATGTCCTGTTTTCTGCTATTATCCTGGCTGCCACGTCATTTTCATATTTGTTTTCAGATGTTATGATCGCTCCCAGATACTTAAACTCTTTGACGACTTTGAAGTTATATTCGTTAATTGTTACGTTTTGCCTAACCCTTGGTCTTGGGTTCTTCGTAACTACTATGCACTTGGTCTTATCCTCGTTTACCTTAAGACCAATTTCCTTGGCTCCGGTCTCGAATAGGGTGAAAACTTCTTTTGCAGCTCTGGTGGATTGTGCTATTGTGTCCACGTCATCCGCAAAGGCCAATAGTATTTTTGATCCTTGTGCGGCAAATCCGTTTGTCAATTGTGGCTAAGCTTTCCTTACTGCATGTTCCAGTGCGAAGTTAAACAGCAGGGGAGCGAGAGGATCTCCTTGTCTAAGCCCAGTGTCAATGTGGAATTCCTCCGACGTGGTGTTGCCAATTCTAATCCGTGCAAAAGCGTTCTCCGTGTTTACCTGTACTAATCGTACCAGCTTTCCAGATACTCCTAATTCTACCATGGTCTTCCACAATGCCTCTCTGCTAACAGAATCGTAGGCTTGTTTAAAGTCCACAAATATTTGGTGTACGTCGCGATTAAATTCCCAGTTTTTTTCCAACACTTGGCGTAGGACGAAGATCTGGTCTATGGTCGATCTTCCCGTTCTAAATCCACTTTGATAGTCACCTATTATTTCCTCTGCGTATGGAGTTAGTCTTCTAAATAATATTGTAGATAAAATTTTGTATGTTGTATTGACAAACGATATTCCTCTATAATTGCGACATATTTGTTAATCTCCCTTTTTGTGGATAGGTATTATATGACTTTCATGCCAATGTTTCGGTATTTCTTCTCTTTCCCAGACTTCTCTTATAAGATGGTATATCTCAAGATGTAGCTTTTCTCCCCCTTTTTTTAGTAGTCCCGCCTGTATGCCGTCTGGTCGTAGGGCTTTATAATTTTTTAGGGACGAAATTGCGGACTTTACTTTAGCAGTAGTGTGGGCTCTACTATTCAGGTTCGGCCAACTGGTATTGTCTGTGTTGCCCTGTTTTTGTGGGAGTTTTTGTATTTAAAAGTTGTTTAAAATACTTTCTCCATTGACGGCTTATCTCCTCGTCGTCGGTAAGTAATTGTCCTGTATCATCTTTTATAAATCTTAGGCTGTTAGTCGTGTTGCCCTTCATTGTTTTTAGGTCCCTATAAAACTGTCTAGACTGCCCGGTTCTATGTTCCCCCTTGAGTTGCTGTAATCGCGCTTCGAGGTACTGTTTCTTTTTTCTTCTCAAAAGTCTTCTTGTCTGAGCCCTTACTCTATTGTAGTCTTCTCTGTTCTCTGTTGTAGGTCGTGTTATTAACTCAAGCCTCTTGACTGCTTTCTGCTGCAAGCTTTGTCACTGGTTTCTTCTTGTTATTCCTTTCTTTTCCAATAGTTTTCGCTGCGGCGCTTTCTATGGCGTTCACAATGTTATGCCATTTATGGTTTACGGTAAATTCTGGTGTTGATGTTTCTTCTTCTTCCAGTGTCTGCAATTTGTTTTGTACCAGCGACTGATATTGGCGTTCATTATCAGGTAGATCGAGCCTTGTAATGTCCCATCTCTTACCTTGTTGGCGTTGCTTTGGATGTCTCGTGTTTAGTCTTGCACTCATTTTTGTTCTGACCAGGAAGTGGTCAGAGTCACTTTTTGCTCTTCTTAGACTGTGAGCATTGATGATATTGCTAGAGTGTCTTTCGTCAATAAGCACATAGTATATCTGGTTTTGTGTGTTTCCGTCATTTGACACCCAGGTTACTTTATATATATCCTTTCTTTGAAATTGTGTAGATTTTACTACCATATTGTTGGCTACAGTGAACTCCGCCAGTCTTGATCCGTTATCATTAGTGTTATCGTGTAAGCTACGTGTGCCAATAACCGCTCTAAGATGGTCCTCTTTAACTAGTTTGGCATTGAAGTCTGCCAGTATGATTTTGACGTCATATCTGGGTGCCGTTGTGTACTGTTGTTCTAGAATTTCATAAAATTCGTCTTTGTCGTCTTCAGGTGCTTCTTCAGTTGGTGAGTGGATTGAGAAAAGTGTTAGCTTAAACCATTTTCCTTTGAGTCTTAGAGAACACATGCGCTTGTTGATTGGTTTGAAATCAATTATGGCAGACTTGAGATTTCCGTTAACTACAAAACCACATTCAAATTCGTGCCTTTCCTCTTCTCCTGACCAGAAAACCAGGGAGTTTTCCATTTGCAGGCTTACCGATCCTGTCCATCCCATTTCCTGAATCGCTGTTACGTCCATCTGGTATTTTTGAAGCTGTTTTATGGCATGTGTTGCAATTCGGGGCCTGTGTCAGCTTAACACGTTCCATGTGCCTAAAAGGATGTCCTTATTTCGTAGCTTTGGTCTAATTCGTGTTTCATGTCTAATCCGAGGCAATAGTATTTGATTCGTAGCAGCTTTTTTTCCATGTATGGGTTGCTGGTCCATAGCAAAACCCCCTTTTCGGAGGACCATTTATCCCTTCCTCGTCAGCGCTGACTCTGCCTTCCATTGGGGGTGGCTACCCAATCTCCGACAGAGTTGCTCAGGTTCTCCTGACTGAGATGTATAGTAATAAAAAGTTTTAATATTCTCATCGATATTTATATTCAGATGTGCCTGGTATTATGTTTGCCTGGTATTATTGAGTTGCTCAGGTTCTCCTGACTGAGATGTATAGTAATAAAAAGTTTTAATATTCTCATCGATATTTATATTCAGATGTGCCTGGTATTATGTTTGAAAATATGTACAGTCACCCAGATAAAGTTATCGTCGATGCATTCTTTGCATAAGATAACAATATTTGCCTGAGCGACCGAAACCATAAAGTAATTTATCCCAATATTCGTTTAGACCGTCCAGTGGTTTACACGTGGGTAGGTAGGTATAATATTTAATCTTTTTTAAACTTTATTTTTAAACGAAATATTGTTTATTTGGATGAAACCTGGTATGGTACTAATGACACCGTGAAAAAAAGTTGGACGAATAATAACAAAAAGTGATTCAGTAAACGTGAATCTAGAATATCATGAGGATATGGAGGGTTCAAGTATAAAAAAAGCTTAATTCAGGAATTATAAATGTAAACGTTCAATGTTTTTTTTTATAAAAAAAATCTTAAGTTAGTTTTTATAAAACTCACAAAGAAGTGAAGTACGTAAAAATATGTAAAAGAACAGTAAACTTTATAATTCTACGAAAATACTTTTAAATACCTCTTTGAAGATCCCAAATATATGCTAAAGCATGTTTATAAAAGATTGTGTTCTAATTGTGCAAATCAGAAGCAATTGGTAGAAACATGTTTATCAGAGTGTCGAAAGCAACTTGCTACAAGATTATAGGAGCAACATCTTTTTCTAGACAGATGAGAAAGGATTGTGGAAATTCACACAAATAGAACCGCACTTAAAGGAACATAATCAGAACAATATACAAAATGGATGCGTCTAATATTTTTCCAACTATTGAAAGCCTTCGAAGTGAACTGTTTCGAAAGGATATTTTCTTATACTCAGTAACAACACTTTGATGATTTCTTAAAACCCATAATTTTAAATAAAAAACTATAGACAAGCGCCAAACACTAATGGAAAGAACTAGAATAATTATTTCTTTAAGAAACATTTCTATCAGATAGATACTATTATATAGATAACTGAGTATCAAAAAATGAAACGAAATGTTGTTTATTTAGATGAGACCTGGTATGATACTCACGACAGGGCAGAGAATTATAATTTTACACTGCGGTGGAGAAAATAGATGGATCGATGATGTATTATTAATGTGTGCAAAAAAAAATTAAAGACGCATCTTTAGATTATCATGAGGCTATGAAAAGTTTAATTTTTAAATCATGGTTTGAAAAAGCTCTTCTTCCGAGATTACCTAAATATAGTGTGATTATCATGGACAACGTATCATGTCATTCAAGATTAATGAGAAAATTCCAAATATTACTTGAAACAAATTCAAGAATTTTTATTTGAGAGATTGTACTTTGAGGCATTATAAACTAAAAAGCTATAGTTGGAGGTGGTTTATAGTAGACACAGTAACAGAAGGAATATGTTGTTGAAAACTGTACTCATAGTAATGGGCATACCGTGCTTGGACTTACTCCGTACTATTGTTAATTGAACCCAAAAGAGTTAATATGGACTCAACTTGAAGGAAATAGAAGAAGAAGAAACGTGGCTTTTAAATTTTTGTCTACTCTTCTCTCCAGTTAACTAGAAGATAAGTCACAAAGATCACAGTAACTAACTGAAAAAAGAAGTCAAACATGTTATCGCAGTGGAAAATGACTAAATATTTACCAGCTATAACCAAATTAATTATAAATTTAGAAGATACAACTGATACTAGTGATAACAGTGATTCTGAGTAGATTAGTAAGTTATTATTTCTAACTAGGTGTTAGTTGAAAGCTTAATTTTTATTTTAATTGTAGATATTCTTGTTTTGCTTATATATCTTTGAAAATAGAGTACAAATACACTTCATGATAAAACAAAATGGTACAACATATCGTTAGGTTAAAATGACAAGGTTCCAACTAACAAAATTGCATATTATCTTCCCTATCTTTTGATCTGACAACAGCGCAGGAAAAAAGTTTTGAAATACTCTGTTAATAGGTATTAATTAGTTATTTGTTGTGCAATATCTTGTTTTCTTCAGAGTCCTTTAAAACTGAAGACCGCAGTTCAGATTTTGATGATTCTCAGAAAATATAGTCTCAATGATGGAACCCATTTTTTATAGTGACTAGTGAAAAAGGGATCACTCTCCCTTGGAAGTCTATATGAAATAGGGCACCCACGAATAATTTAGTGTCAACTGAAATATCTAGTTGGATATTAAATCTACTTCTTGACAAAATATGGAAAGACGTAAGTCCACTAAAATGTTGGAGAAAAGCTAACTCCAAAGATTGGATAATAATTGTTGCAAAAAGAAGGCGTGTTGAGGGTTTGTTTTATGAGATAAAAAAAACCAGCAAATTGCTAAAACCAATTAATTGTTCTGAGTGCTTTTACAAATGTGTTAGTTATTTTGGCGAAGATTACAAAGAATATTTCGTTATTATTGGAAGTTAGAATATATAGGCCAGAAATTTGTTTTATTGCACGTATTAAAACGAAGTCGCCAAAGAGAGTCATTGCATCGAGGTTTATCGAGTTGAAGTTTATCAAAACTACGTGCATTTTCCAAAAAGTGGTACTTTTCTTTGAATGGTCAAGACATACAGGTATGTGAGAAGTTTTTTTGTAAGACACTTTGTAAATCAGCGTCATTAATAAAAGATGTTTTAAGAAAAACTGATAATATAGGCTGTTATGCAAATACAAATAAAAGAGACAAGCATATATCGCCAAATAAAACAAGCAGTGAAACCCGAAAAATCGTGAAGGCTAATATTGAGTTTATTTCAACCATGGGCTCACATTATATTCGCCAAAGTTTAAAGCGTAGATATTTGGACAAAAATTTAAGTATAAGGAAAATGTACCAATTTTATATAAATGACTGTGAGCAGAAGAAACTGGAAGATGTTGGCGCGAAATTACATATCGAAGATTATTTTCTAACGACTATAATTTAAGCTTTTTTGTTCCTAAAAAAGATCAATGTTTAGTTTGTAATATATATGATAGGGTTTCAAAAAAAAGAAGTAACTATGTAATCTTAAAATACAAAATGATAAGAAAAGATCTAATGAACAACGAGATTTTGTTTTAGTTACTTTCGATCTACAGGCCGTACTACAGATTCCAAGTGGATTTGACTGGACTAACTATATTATTTTCGAAAAGTATGCGTCTACAATTTGTTTGTATATGAAACCGCATTACCAAATGCAGCTTACTGTTTTGCCTCGTCAGAAATTAATGGTAGACGAGGAAGTTTTGAAATAGGAAGCATGAATATTCCACTACTCATCGAAATGTGTTCCAGAATATGTAAGTGAAATAGGTTTATTTTCTGATACCTGCGGAGGACAGAATCGTAATCAACATAATGCAGCTTTACTATCATGGGCTGTTCAAAACATAGACTATTTAAATATTATTGAACACAAATTTTTAGAGTCTGGACATTTCTATATGGAAGTTGACTCTATGCATAGTAGTATAGAAACCGCTAAAAACACAGATATATCTATGGGATGACAGATTACTTGTCTGTTTTTTAAAATGCAAGAGAACTAAAATATCAAGTTTGATAATAAAAAAGTATGTATAGAACCATACAAATGTAAGTAATTTAAATACTACGACTTTTTTGATTTTAAAAATGTGTCACACACTTTAATTAAAAATCGGACAAAAGACCAAAACGGCGAAAAAATAATGTGGTTGAAGATAAAAAGAATCAGATTCGTGAAATGAGAGACAAACAGAATCTATTTTAATTATGATATGTCAATAAACTTCAATTATTTCCTTACTGATACTGCACGGCAGTCAACAAGAAAAAAGTGCGTTAAGTTATCAACTAATAAAAGCAATCTTAAAGAACTTAGCGACTTTATGATGCACATTTGCCAATTAGCATAGCAAAAAAGAGAGATTTGGTACAGCTTTGTGACAATGGAGTGACACCGGAGCAATATCACAGGTGGTATAAGCCTTATAATAATAATATTTTTAATAATATTAAAAATTATAAATAAATTTTTTTTTCTATAAAACTGCCTATCATTCATATAAATAATAACTATATCTACAAAATGCTGTTAATAATGTTTTCAGGGAGAACCAGTTAAAGGTCATAAATATCGACTAATACCTTAAAACATTGCTATTACCTAGTAAAAGCCTTATATCTCGATTAAAAAACTGGATAATCTTATAACGGTTTATTATATTTGTGTTAAATATGTTATTTTAAGAGTAACTGATTTATTTAGATTTACAGGTAAAACCAGGTAAGTGATAGCATTTCCAACTTAAATTTAGGATTAGTCAGAGGTGTCTCACTTTTTCAAACTAATGATAGAATATCATGTCAGATATATGCATCTTTCACTAGAAAACCTAATATTGTTGTTGTTTGTTTATGTTTAAATGACTGCGGACACTAAATTCATTCGCCAAAATACCTAATATCAAAAACAAGCTGACTGCTTAATTCACAATAAAAAACTAAACTTTAAAAACATGTTTTCTCGATTTCGGTATTCCGACATTTACATGGGTTTCGCAGTATACCGACGATATGTCTAAATTGTCAATATTAATGAGTCAAATAAAATTAAAGTATTAGCAGAATTGTTCACCATATAACAAAAAACAAAATTTGTCTAATTCAATAAAGTCTAGATTTTGAGAACGATTTCCGAAGTGGAAATCAAAAAATCAAAACTAAACTTATTTTAAACTTATATTGTGACTTATTGACAAAAAAAATATATGAATTGTTTTAAGGTGCCACAAGAGAGTAGTTTCAGAATAATATTATTGTTTTAGTTACAATTTTTTTTTATTTGGCATGTTTTTTTGTATCTTTGGATTATAATTATTATTTAAAGTCTCAATTTGTGCGTATCGATAAAATTTTAATTTCTAACAATTATAATTTATTTGTAAACATTTTATTAAACAATTAATTTGACACTTTTAATGTGGTTATGCCTCCTTTTACATATATGAACATAACTGTAATATTTTCAATCAGAAAACCGCTCAAGTAATCGACCATTATGGTCTGTTTTTCAATTTTGGAAAATTAAAATAAACAAACAAAACTGGGAAGATTAAAATTATCTATTAATATCTTTACTTTAAAAATTCATTATTAGTACCAAAAATATGAAAAAATAAAATGATAGGTTACTATTAAAATCAAAAAAGCACAAATACAGTAAACGTATTAAATTAGTTTACAATACTAAAAATAAAAAAGAATCAAAATATAAAAAAAAACACGACAAAATACTTCCAGCAAAAACTATCTTAGGGTAGATATTATATTTGTTCTTACGAACTTATATAATATGTGCTTCAAAATAGAGACAAATAAACAAAAAATATAAGTGTTATTTTCGAATTATATAGGACAAATCGATAAGAAACTGGAACAAAATTATAAGTTTATATCTACTGTATTTTATCCCCTTAGTGGTATATTTTTTAAAACAAACTTATTGTTTATCTAATTACATCATAAATTGTGAATTAAATAATATAGTACCAACTAAATCCTACCTTCATCTCTGTTACTTCCAAGTAATATCTCCATATCTTCATAATCTCCTTCTGCAAGCATATCCATTGGGTGTTTCGGCATTAGAATTCCATCAATGGTCGGAGTCGATGGGAAACCCAAAATTCCCGAATAAGAATTCCACTGTTGTAAAGATATGGTTCTCGCGTCAACAGCCCTCATGCAATCCATCACCTGGTGAGGGTTGCTTTCCAATAAGGTAACATTGCAACCACAGTCTTGAATTAGTACTTTCCCGATTTCCTCTGCACGTTCTCCTGTCATGTAACTCCAAGGAGCATTCATGGTACCTGATTGAAGAATACCCCTTCTAGCTAGCCCTTTTGTAACAGGACTAATGAGGTGAAGACTAACAGAACCACCTCCTGCAGATTCTCCAAATAAAGTTATCAGTTCTGGATCACCTCCAAATGCTGCAGCATTTTCTTTAATCCAACGTATGGCTAGAATCTGATCCCATAAACCCATGTTACCGGGAGCTTCTTCACTGCCTCGCGAAAAGTATCTGTTCAAGTAAAGAAATCCGAAAGAGCCAACACGGTATTGCATCGAGGCTACAATTACATCACAAGTTGATGCTATAAGATCAGCATCGTATATATCCAAAGTTGATGTACCACTCATGTAACCGCCTCCATATATCCAAATTAAGACAGGAACTTTAGGCCTTTCAACATTTTTTTCATTATGGTGTCGTATGCGCAGGCGTTGAGGAACCCAGATATTTAAATAAAGGCAATCTTCCGAGATGTTGGTGTTGGGATTCCACATCTCCTCACCCTCGAATCCCGGAAAATATTCATATCTTTCTTGGAAACATGAGTTTGGTAACTTATTTGCATCGAGAATTCCATGCCAGGGGTCAATGGGTACCGGCCTCTTAAACCTGAGTTGGTCGACAGGAGGTTTAGCAAAAGGTATACCCGTAAAAACGTGTACTTCGCGTCCCAAAACCGTTTTAGAGTAACCGCGCACTAATCCGCTAGTAGTTTCAACAACCAACGGATCCGTATGAAAATCTTTAAACTGCGAACTTCGCGTTGTTGTTTCTTCACTTGGCCAAGAATATCCGCACACCACGGTAACACTAGCGGCTAGAAGGTAAAATAACGAAAATCGTCCCATATTTTATGGAGGGAATAAGCACGTCCGCGTTTATACTTGTTGATTATTTGGGCATTCCGTCGTCGCGTGGAATGTTGTTTTTTAGCGTCGGCGACCGTTACATTGGTGAGGGCTTGGTGGAGGGCTGGCTTGCACTGAGTCGGCTAGTGGGTAACGTCGACGGCGTGGATTTGAGGCTTGCGCGGCGTTTCGGCGGGTCGGCGGCAGGCAGACCGTAACTAGAAGAAGGATGACTACTATTACGATGCAGCGACAGTCAGATACAAACGAACTTTTCAGGGTTAGCGTTTTAAAAAGTACTTCAGGTCTTTATCGATTTATCTCAAATCTAGCAGGAATTATGCTTATTATTTATTTCCTATTATATTTTTTAAATAATTTAAACTGGAAAAAGCGTACAGGGTTTAAAATATTAATTTAAATTTTGGATGTATAGGGCGTTTAACCTTCAGACGGCAGTTTTTCGACGTGCCGTGCCTCAGATACGGGAGTTTTTGTGCCTTGCGCTTCAATGCGCTTCCCGTTTAGCACTTTCGCGCATTTATGCGTTTCCCGACTTTTGTGGTAAACAAGTTCGTAAGTGTAAAATTGAAAAAACAAGTACAGAAGATAAATTTTTTACTAATTATTTATAAAAATGCATATAAATCAAAGAAAATATTCAAAAAACTAAAACATATAATTCTATATTAGAATAGCAGAAGTTTAGACCCAATACATTTGTTTTATTATGGTAGTTTTCAAAACAAGGTACCACACAAAGAAGAACCTCACACTGTTGGAAACAATAGATTGTTTCTTTGCGTACTTTTTTTTTACTGCAAACGATGCAAAGGAATGTGTTTTTGGTTTATATACATCACTGTCTTTCCGCCACTGAATCTCATCATCATCATCGACTAACTTAATTTTTTTCTCTTCTCAGTCAGATATCTTTTTTTCGAACCCATTTGTTAAAAAAAATTATTAATTTAATTCAAAATACTTAAATAAAGGTAACGTGGTTGAAAAGCAAATTTGCACGTACCACCATCGTCAACAAATGACTTAACATTTTTTCCAAATGTACTGACTTCACTCCAACTCCCACGCAGTTCATCGCAGCTCTGTGAAATTTAATAAGCGATGACATGTTAGAAATAGTATACAATAAGCAAATTTAAAAGCGATTACGAACGTTTCCCGATCTAAAGTACATTTTGATGTAAGTGAATATATGCGTCTCCCGTATCTGTGGCAAGAAAACTTTTGCGCGTATATGCGGTTCCCGACGTAAGGGTTAAAAGCTAGAGAATTATATTTGTTGATTTAAGAATTACAAGCACACTCCTTTTATATTCACAATGTATAATAAAAATTTTTTACACAAACTGTTTTAAAATTCAGGAGCTTGGAAGCGTAAAGGAGGACTAAAAAACACTTTTCTGGAAAACTAAGTATAAAGTTTATAAACGTTTAACGTATTAATAAAACTTAAAAGAGGATAGGTTCTAAAGTTATTAATTTGTGGCATGATTAAAAAACTATAGTTTTATGGGACTTAGCCAAAATTGGCTGTAATGATAATTACATTTTTTTTTAGAGAAAGTTTTTTTTAATGTAATTACCATTACAACCTCTCTCTCTCTTCAATCCTGACCCCCCAGGGGGAGTGTAGTGGTCGACGTGATGTCGTGTATTGTCCGTCTCCAGAGATCTCTGTCTCTGGTCATTTCTTTTAATTCATGCATAGGTCTTTGGCATATTCCTGTAATTTGATCTATCCATCTTGTTGGGGATCTTCCTCGTGATCTTCGGCCTTCTACCTTTCCTTGTATTATGAGTCTTTCCATGTTTTCTGTGTTTGCTCTCATAACATGCCCAAAATATTTTAATTGTTGGAGATGGACTTTACTAGAGAGTCGTTGGCTAACTTTTAGCTCTCTTAAAATTGAATTATTTGTTCTACGGTCGGTCCAAGGAATTCGTAACATTCATCTCCAACAGAACATTTCAGTGGCGTCTATCTTTCTTCTCTCCGATTGTCTCAGAGTCCAAGATTCACATCCGTAGGTCAGTATTGGGAATATTAAGCAGTTGATCAACCTCAACTTTATCGCTCTTGAAATTTGACAGTCCTTCCATATTTTGGTCATTTTTGTTGTGGCAACTTTTGCTAGATCACATCTACGTTTAATCTCTTCTTGTAATGACCCTGTGTTTGTGATTAATGATCCCAGATATAAGTATGAGCTCACAACCTCGAACCAGTCAATTGTGGTTATGTGTGGATGATTGTTGTGTAGTCTATCCACTATCATGATCTTTGTCTTTGATATGTTTAATTGCAGACCAAATATTTGACTTTCGTTTTCGATCAGTCGTATAAGTTCCATCAGCTCTGCTTGACTATTTGCAAGAAGGGCTGTGTCATCTGCGAAACGTAGGTTCTTTAGTTTATGACCATTTATTGAGATGCCCTTTTCCCACCCTTCAAGTGTTCTTCACATAATATACTCCCCATATATGTTGAATAATTGTGGAGATAGTATATATCCTTGCCTGACACCCCGTTCTGGATGAAACTCGTTCGAAAGTGTGTCAAGTATTACAACAATTACAACCAATTGTGGCTTAATCCCGTAAAAGTATACCGTTATTAAAAGAGGATTTTGCAAAAATTTCCAAGATTTTTATAAAATGAAAAGAAAAGGGGTTTAATATTTTTTATTCTACAAAAATAACCTAGTTATGTTAACAAAGTATGTGAAATCCAATCGAAGTAAAATAATTTGAAAAATTCACAAATAATGCTTCAATTAATTAAACTCAATTTGATTTTCACAGTCTACAGTTTCTTCGACTTCAGTTGTACTAACTCCTCCACTAATGTTTTTTGTAAAGCACGCTTATCTTATGAGGCATAGGTACATTATCAAAAAGATCTTGTATGTACTTTTTCTTTTCTTCTCTAAGCTTGAGAGCACCCTGCTTTTTGAAAGGATATTCTATACTATCTAAGTTAAAATTTATTACATCGTGAAGTTTCTTTCGTCCCTTTTGAAGTCTGACATTTATAGGAATGTTTGTGTTATATGCGATTTGAATTTTAAAGCCCATCTTAAAATCTTTTGACAACTCTAATATTCTGCCATCCTCGGAGTTATCTACCAAAATTTGAGATTTAGTTGCTGCTTTTTGAAGAATAGTGAAATCAAAGCACTTGGTGGTCGTGTGTATTAAGGTAAAAAAAATGCTTATTAAAAGCTTAAAACTTTTATTTTAAAGAAGATCTTTTCGGAATAAACTCATTCCATCATCGGTTTAATAAAAAGTTGTCAAAAAAACATTGTATGACCACATGAAAACACAGTAGAGAACTCCGTATTAAAAAACTATCCTCAAGGTGTATATGAAGGTAAATGCAATAGACTGTTGATTTCAGACTGCAGATTACTAAAAACTGAAAATGGGGGCATCTTACATGACCCCCTGTAGTTGGTGAGGTTTTATTGACTTACATTACCTACCATTTCAATATTTGTAATGTTTTTCTCTTACTCGGATATTAGTAACTTTATGGATAAGTAGTAGTTAGTACGCTAAAATTTAAATTAAATATTGACTTACGCAGTTGCAGAGCGGCTTTTATAAACATAAGTTTTCCTTCTCAAATGCTTCGTTGTTACTTTAACAATTAATTTTATTAGTCAGAGCTGAAAGCAGATTTTAACACATATCATATCATATTACACTGATTACCAGAGAGAAAGAAAATTAGTCTTTCAACCACCAGAGAAAAAACCTAATGCATTTTGACCAATTCCACCAGTTTTTACTTTTGCATCAGTTTTCACAATAAACACAAGCAAATATATTGAGAACAACAAGAACTAAAAAAAAGCACTTTCAGTGTGGGGTATACAAGCGCAGATGAGACGACTGCCGAAAAACTTACATTGGTCAAACTGGTAGAACTTTCAACGAACGTATAGCAGATCATAAAAGTGATTTTAATAATAGAAAAACAGATACTAAGTACGCACGAATTTCAAATTCCAAATAAAGACTCAGTTAGCTGGAGTCTAGGGCTAACTCAGTTAGCTCTAGACTCCAGCACAGATCAGAGGTAATGTAAGTCAATAAAACCTCACCAACTACAGGGGTCATGTAAGATGTCCCCATTTTCAGTTTTTAGTAATTTACAAATCAACAGTCTATTGCATTTACCTTCATAAACACCTTGAGGATAATTTTTTAATACGGAGTTCTCTACTATATTTTCATGTGGCCATACAATGTTTTTTTGACAACTTTTTATTAAACTGATGATGGAATGAGTTTATTCCGAAAAGATCTTCTTTAAAATAAAAGTTTTAAGCTTTTAATAAGCATTTTTTTATACCTTAATACACACGACCACCACGTGCTTTGTATTCAACAGGTATACTAGCCGCTCCTGGATATCTCCACTTCATGGTTTGTTCCAGTTTCACTTTTAATAATACTAAAATCCTTAACCATTTCCCTTGTTACATTAACAACTTGGAATTTGTTCTTTTTTTAGTGTGTGTACTGAAATGGATAAAGCGTTGTTTAGAAAATATCTCACAGTGGTTGATCTTTAATTTATTTGAACCAAAATCTCGAACACATCCCTTTACACAACACTAAAGACTATAACTTTTTTCACATGCTCTTTTGCATGTTTCGCCGTCAGCGATGATTTCATCCCATACATACATTATGACTGCTCCTGTTTTAGCGTTGTGGATTGATAAGCTGTAAGTCCACATTTTTCTTCTGTAGTATTATACGAAAGATCAGAAATGTGCATGTTATGAAGTTAGCAAAGAACAAGCAAGCCCTTGGCCTTGATAACATACCGACAGAGACGTTAAAGCTTATAAATGAGGAAAACATTGGAATACTGGTCAAGCTTTTCAATGATGTTTATTCGACTGGTGATATCCCGGAAGATTGGTTAAAGTCCGAATTCATAACACTACCAAAAAAACAACGTCCGAAAAACTGTAGCGATTATAGAATTATAAGCCTTATGAGCCACACTTTGACAATATTTCTACGCATCATCTACAGTAGAATCAGAGATAAATGTGAAGAAGACCAGGATAAAACACAATTTGGCTTCAGAAATGGACTGGGAACTCGGGACGCCCTCTTTGCACTAAATGTATTACTGCAGAAATGTCGAGATCAAAGAAAAGACGATTTGCTGTATTTATTGAGTATGAAAAGGCCTTTGATCGAGTACAGCATCATACATTAATAACAATATTAAAAGATAAAGGAGTTACTCTTTAAAGTAAAATGTTTAGGGAAGCGTCACAGAAGTAATGTCACGAGAAGGCCTCACGGGTAGCGCCACAAAATAGCGGTCTTTTTTTTAATCCTTTACTCTACCTTAATTCATTTTTAGTCATTATATATTTATTCTAATTAGATTTAAATAAAAAAGGATCTCACAACTTTCCTTACAGAAAACCGGCCTTGGTCAAATTAAACGAAAGATCCGTCAACGATAGTTCTCAGTACATAGAATAAAAAAGTCAATTGGAACTAGGTCTGCAAAACTATTATTCTAAAGCTACAGACTTCTTAAGACGAATTCAGGTGCACAGAGTACGTCAAGCACACTTATTTGCACTCAAATAAACGAAAATATTGATTCATAAAAGAACTGTATATTGTATATAAAATTTAAAGACGGTACTAGATATTTGTTTCAATACAGAGCAGCGGCAAGCCGCTTACACGTATTTTGACCTCTTTAGGTCTCCTCAGAGCGGTATAGCTACTATTCTGGATCGAAACAAAATCTATTTCCGTCTTAGACAATAGACTGCAAGTTTTAGAAAGCACAGTGGTAAAAATTTTAATTCGATTTCGTCAGGTAGCAATCTAATGATTTCTCTTTTTGTTATTACATGGCGTAGTTATGTACGTCCGTATAATTATTTTGATAACTATTGTCTA
The DNA here is from genome assembly GCA_918026665.1 of Diabrotica balteata. Lineage (NCBI taxonomy): Eukaryota > Metazoa > Arthropoda > Insecta > Coleoptera > Chrysomelidae > Diabrotica > Diabrotica balteata. The sequence goes on from OU898280.1 coordinate 46,397,140, forward strand.
AGTAGGGAATAGATTTTGTTTCGACTCAGAGTAGTAGCTGTACCACTCTGGGGAGACCTAAAGAGGTCGAAATACGTATAAGCGGCTTGCCACTGCTCTCTATTGAAACAAAAATCTAGTACCGTCTTTATATTTTATTTCTTTACTGAGTTTGGAGAACCAGAAATTAAATTCACTACGAATGTTAACCATGATAAACGGCATATGGAATGCAATCTTAGATTCCCTTACCTAGTAATCTACGAAGCTGTTTGCTTTGCAAATTTTAGAAAGCATAGTGATAAAATTTTGAATTCAATTTCGCCAGGTAAAAATCGTATGATTTCTCTTTTTGTTAACTATGTATTGATTTACAAAAGAACATAGACATCTTTCTTAATTTATATTTGCACGCTGTATATATCATCATCATCAATCAGCCAATCGCGTCCACTGCTGGACATAGGCCTCCCTCAGTTCTTTCCAGTGTTCTCTACACTGGGCCGCTTGTAGCCAGTTTCCCGCTACACGTTTAATGTCATCGGTCCATCTAGTCGGTGGTCGTCCTCGGCTTCTTTTATAATTTCTGGGCCTCCATTCCATAATACGTCTTGTCCACCGTCCATCTTGTGTTCTGGCTAAGTGCCCTGCCCAGTTCCACTTAAGCGTCGTGGTTCTTTCGATGACGTCTTGAACTCCTGATCTTCGCCTGATTTGTTGGTTTGTTATGTGGTCTCGAAGGCTCACGTTCAGCATTGCACGTTCCATGGCTCGTTGTGTAACTCTAAGTTTATTCGCAGATTTTTGCGTGAGTGTTAAAGTCTCTGCTCCATAAGTTTGTACAGGTAAAACACATTGGTTATAAACCTTTCGCTTGAGACACATGGGAATTGAACTTTTTAGAATATGGCTTAATTTGCCAAATGCTGCCCATGTTAGACCTATTCGCCTCTGTATTTCATGTGTTTGATTGTCTATGCTTATTTTGATTTCGTGTCCCAGATATTTGTAAGTGTCTGTTTGTTGTATGGTATTATTGTCAATAGTTATATTTCCACTCATTACGAGATTTGTTATAATTTTAGTTTTCTCAAAGTTTATCTTTAATCCTGCTCTTTCAGACAGACTTTTAAGCGAATGCATCATAGAAACTGTATCATGTAAGTTATCTGCGATTAATACAACATCATCTGCAAACCTTAGGTGATTTAATCTTTCTCCATCTATATTGATGCCCATATCTTGCCATTGTGTACCCTTAAATATTGACTCTAGAGCTGCCGTGAACAATTTTGGTGAAATATTGTCTCCTTGTCTAACTCCTCGACCTAAGCTGAATTTTTCTGTGTCTTCGTGCAGTCGTATACTTGATGTAGCGTTCTGATAGATGTTTTTGATTAGTGTCGTGTACCTGTAATCTATTCGGCTTTGATTTAGGGCTTCCAGTATTGTTTCAAACTCTACAGAATCAAAAGCCTTCTCGTAATCGACAAATGCAAGAACCAGTGGTATGTTGTACTCGATGCACTTTTCTATTAAGATCTTTATGGTATGCAAATGGTCATTTGTGCCATATCCTGCCCTGAAGCCTGCCTGTTCTTTGGGCTGATAGAAATCAAGTTTAGGTGTTAGCCTCTTTGTTAAGATTTTCATAAAGAGTTTGTACATATGTGTCAAGAGGCTGATGGGTCTATAATTTTCTAATTTAGTAATATCGCCTTTTTTGTGTAACAAGACTATTACTGCATTGTTCCAGTCTTTTGGAATCGTACCCGCATGTAAGCATTTAGTAAACAGTTCGCTTACTGATTTTAATAAAATTTCTCCACCTGCTTTTATTGCCTCGATAACGAGTCCATCATCACCAGGCGATCGATGGTTCTTTATTTCCTTTAAAGCTGCTCTTACTTCTGACACAGTAATGGGTAAAAGTATTTCCGATCCCTGATTTATGAGAGTCTTTACTTGTGTTGGGAAATTGTCTGGTGGTCTTTGGCTGGTATAGAGGTCTTTATAAAATTCTCTCGTTATTTTCAGAATGTTTTGTTTATCTGTTGTTGCTTTTCCGTCTTTATCTCTCAGCTTGTATATTTCTTTTTTACTTTGCGTAAGTTTTCTTTTCATTATCTGTAAACCTTTGTTTTCTTCTTCTGTTTGAGTAATTACATTAGTATTATATCTTCTTACATCTTTTCTTCTTACATCTTTATATATATATATATATATATATATATATATATATGTATATATATATATATATATAAATATAATAATATATATATATATATATATATTATATATATATATATATATATATATATATATATATATTATTATATTTTTTGGGCTTAATCATCACTGAATGGATGAATAGTTTATTCTAATAGTAGAATTCTGCCCAACATATAAATTTATCAAATAAAAAATGGCAAATTTATTCGAAATAGAATATAAATATAATAACACTATAAAATATAATATATAAATAAATATAGTAAATAAATATAATATAAAATATCGTCCCCAAACAAAAATGCTTCAAAATTATAATTTTAGTTAGGTATTGTTATTAATTATATGGTTAGGTCACAGAATAAATATAATATAATATAAAATATCGTCCTCAAACAAAAATGCTTCAAGAATATTATCCATCTTAGTTAGGTATTGTTATTTATTCTGTGGTTAGGTTAATAAAAACAAAAACAAAGCAACAAGCACAAGTGTCAAACGTCAGTCGTTCACCAAACTTTAATTCTTAGCATTAAGCGCTGTGCAATCGGATTGAAAGCGGATTAATCTGATGAACGCAACCATTATTTCAATACTTCAGTACAGCACTTGAAAAGGGTGCGCCAACGTACTCTTAGAAGAAATATAAATAATTCTTATAAAAACAAATATTTTGATGACTCGTATCAAGTTTCTGACTTTAATAGATATAATGAATTTTGTTTTAAACAGTACAACACGTGTAGGTTATTTCCTAAAACGTTTTTTCTGATAAAGAAGATGAGGATAGACAACTGTTAACATTACGTAAATCAGCAGATTCCCTAATTACTGTCGATAAAGACGAGAAAGAAGAACAAGCTCATGCTCCTTCAAATCAATATTTTGTGTGGTCCAAGAAAAACGTCCCCAATCACCTTTTTAAATCATTAGGTTTTATTGAGTCTTCAAGCGTCAATCTTAACATTAATTCGAGTAAGCCAATCGACTTCATCAGAGTTTTCTTTAATGATAGTATCTGTCAAAAAATTTCCAAAGAATCGAACCTCTACACCTCCCAGAAGAATTCGTTACTTTTTATGGATATGAAAGGACTCAACACTGTCTTGGAAATATTTATGGTTATGGGTTCCATAGTCATACTGGTCCAGCAATGAAAACTACCATGTTAAACGTGTGAGTAGGGCATTTAAATTAAACAGGTTCCTGAAAGTAATATGAAAATGTGTCCCAACCGAAAAATAAAGGGCTTCATAGGCTCTACAAACTTAGACTACTCATAAACCATCTTTCAGAGACATTTTAAAATGCTTTCAGGCCATATAAATGCCTATCTATGGACGAAAACATATGTGCTTTTAAATTGTATATACCACTAATGCAAAAACTACTGAAAAAAAAACTTTTGCTTATGGCACTGTAAGGTAAACAAGAAAATATTTTTCAAAACAACTATTATGCGTTGATAAGGAATTTTTTCAAAATCAGTCAGATTGGGTTAGTTCTTTGGAAAAATCTGTGTATAAATGGAAAGATAAAGGCCTAAAATATGTTGCCAGCAGTATACATAATTTTTAAAAAACATTTTCAATTTTAAGGCTGTTTTAGCAGTCAAAGCACACTGCGATTTGAAATGGGCGTATCACTTACTTTTCTACACTGCTTACGCCAGCCGACGACGGGTACAGCGGGTACAGTGGCGCCGACCGACGGATAGTTTAATGACAACAAATGCATTATTCTCCATTCAAATTAGTTTTGTCGGGAATACCTTTTTTGAATGATTATCGTAGATGTTTTAAAAAGAATTATCACATTTTTAATTTATATGTCTTAGATAAATATAGTATTGAATAAAAATTTGTGAAACGTGACTGCAAAAAACATCATGGTGTTTATTTATAATAAATTTAAAATAACAAAAAATATTATTATCAAAAAAATACAATTTGTTGTCACAAAGAAATAAACAATTTCGCAGTTATAGCTTGAAAATGATTTCAAATCGAACTAACTGACCGTACGTTCATGAGATTTGACGTCACGAAGCCGATAACGGTGAAACTAAGTGCCAATGATGAGTAACACGTTTCACTATTAGATTTCAGTATTTTTTAGCAATTTTCTTCAAAGTTTGAACACGCTTTTCTCGATTATTACCGGACACAGAAAGGTGAAAAAAAAATCAACGATTACAGAAAAAAAACTCTTTCAAGTGATTGGCGTAAAAAGTTTGGTTATAATAGAACGTTAAATTGCATAATCCGATATTTCAAAAAAACTTTCAAAAAAATTAAAAAAGTAAAACAATCAGTTTAAAGGCAACATAATTTTGAATAACGTGTCCAAATTTCGAGACATTTTGTCGGTAAATAACAGAGAAAACACTATCTCTAGGTTTTGGTGTACCGATAAAACAGCCTTAAGAACAAACAAAACCGGAAATAGAAATTAAGTACCATGTCCTTAGACAATAGCCGATTATAAATACATGAGTGGAGTAGATCTATTCAATCAATGTCCTGCTTACTACTCTATCGCTTGGAAATCAAAACGTTGATGAGTAAAAATATTTTACTACCTTTTACACGCAGCTTATAAATTGTTGTAATTATTTTTACCGTTCGCTATATACAGTGAACGGCTAAATTATGGAATATTATCATTATTTCGAGAACCGTCGAGTTTTGAGGGAAATCCCGAAACAGGTCGATTTTTGTTATAAAATACCCATCTTATAACGTACATGGAGTAGGGATGACGTCACCGGTGTAGGTGTAGTGACGTAATCGTTAATTTTTTTAAATAGAAATCGGTATAATGCGACACCTCATTTAAACGAGAATTTAATTCTCTATTTAACGACATTACATTTTTAACTAAAATATTTTTTAAGGGTACAAAAACAATTTTTTTTAATTTAAATTCAACTAAATTACAACTAATGATTTAATTCATAATGTACTTTAAAGTAACCAAATTATGCATAACAATTATTTTAAATTAAATGTTCGAAATGCCATCCATCGGTTCCTGCCATGACTTTCTGAAGTAAATACTTAAAAAAGCAAAAATAAGTAAAAATAATAATGGACACAAAAAGTTATCTCATAAACACTGAAACTTTTTGTCAAATGTTAATTCAAGCAAGTGATAGTGGCATAGTTACTGTAATATTTATTGACGTAAATGTTTTGATTTTGTGAATTGTCATCAGTTGTCAATTGTAATATTTACCTTTGAATACTAAATTATGGCTCACCTAAATGAAACACAACGCAAAGAAATATTAATTATTAGCGGATGCGCAGATAGAAAAAGAAAACAGAACTAAGTATGCAATTTATTCAACGCAAAATATCCAGATAGACCCATCAGCAGTAAGTACAATCAACAGTAAGTAAAATAGTCCGAAAATTTGGAGAAATTGGGCACGTTAAATATATTCCAAACGCTGGTCGTCCTAAAATTGAAGACAATGTGAAACTTGATATTTTATTAAATGTACATGACAATCCTCACAGTAATTCAACACAAATGGGTGAATATGCTGGAGTGTTCGTACGATCGGTGTTACGTATTAAAAAAAAAATACCATCCCTTCAAAATTCAACTACATCAGGAATAAAACAAAGACGATCCCGATAGCCGGCTTCAATTTTTTAAAATTATGCAGGATTTATGTATCCGCAATCCACATTTTATAAATCAAATCCTTTTTTTCGATGAAGCCACATTTTTATACTTGGTACCGTTAATATTGGATTCAGATATTGAAGTCAAAAAAACCCACATTGGATGACTGAGTCACATACACAATATCCTCAGAAAGTAAATGTATGGGCAGGGATCATTAATGACAGAATCATTGGCCCTTTTTCTTCGACGAAAATCTAACACAAGGACGTTATTTAACTTTTTTGAGAAATCAACTTATACCTGTCCTTGCTAACATAATCCACATAAGCCTCTTCGCGTTACGCATGTGAAGTACGTCAATTTTTAAATCATTACTTTCCCAGGAGGTGGATCGGAAGACGAGGTTTTATAGAGTGGCCAACAAGGTCGCTAGATCTAACACCTCTAGACTTTTTTCTGTGGGGTTACATAAAATTAAAAGTTTATGTCATTTAACCCCAAAACTTACAGGACTTGAAAGATAAAATTGGGCATGAAATGAGTCTAATTCCTTCAGAAGTTATCCGCAATGTACTTGATGAATATGTCCGTAAATTTGTATATTGTCAAGAAACCTATGGATGGCATTTCGAACATAATAATTTTGCATAATTTGGTTATTTGAAAGTACATTATTAATTAAAAAATTAGTTGTAATTTAGTTGAATTTAAATTAAAAACAATTGTTTTTGTACCCTTAAAAAAATATTTTAGTTAAAAATGTAATGTCGTGAAATAGAGAATTAAATTTTCGTTTAAATGCGGTGTCGAATTATACCGATTTCTATTAAAAAAAATAACGATTACGTCACTACACCGATACCGGTGACATCATCACTACTATATATACGTTATAGATGGGTATTTTATAACAAAAACTGACATGTTTCGGGATTTCCCTCAAAACTCGACGGTTCTCGAAATAATGATAATATTTCATAATTTAGCCGTTCACTGTATACCATTGCCCAGGAAGTAGGTATTAGCTGTTTGTTATAATGCATACTGGTAACTAAATCTACCATACTTTCCATGCTTTCTAACAAAGAAAAATGTTTTTAAACATTTTTTGCATTTTACAAAAAAAAAAGTTCTGCCCGGTTGAGTCGGAATGCATCGGCTAGCTTCGATGACGCCGGCCACTCCGATCGGAGTGAATTATGGTACAATAATTAAAAGGTATGATATTGCGCATGACATTTGACAGCTGGTCTGGAGTGTGACGCAGTCACGAACGCTCGAACCCATTATTATAGCTAAACGTATACATTAATTTTAAAATTATGTTCAAAAAATTATCAATTTTTTTTAAATGTTTCGTTTTAGTTATAACTGAATAAAAAATATATTTTCAGTAGCGTAAAACCTTTACTTTTTTTGAGGATTCAAGCGAAATATTTATTTTTGTTTTCATACATATACTAATAATATAAGCACTCTCTTTGTATAGATAAGTAGTAGTAGATTTGTGTATTTTGATTCAGTGTCACTCATTTCTAAGAAGTTTTTCTGAAATAAAAACAACATAGATAACAATAAAGAAAAATCTGAATTATAACTCAGTATGGTATTTCAGATTTAATTATTTTTAAATTTAGTAAAATAAAAAATATACACATTACTATAGCCCTCCGAATATTATAGACAAAATTTACTTACTGAACAATATAATAATATGAAAATAAGGCACAAGTTAGTTTAAATGCTAAACACAATAAATATCGGCTTCAGAAGATTTTACACTGGCAAGACAGAAGGCTTGTATAAAAACAAAAGTTTGACAATAATATCGGTTATCAATGGTGACGATTGCAAATTGCAAGTTATGAGATAATAAATATATTTTAAAGTAACTCAATAGTGAATGAGTCATGTATTTTATAATAGCAAAATAATTTAGAAATACGCTAATATAAGTTGCAGTTGTATATACAACTACATTCAAATGTTGTGTACAGAAGCATTCTTGACTACATCATGCGCGACGCGAACCGATTTTGAAACATTATGTATTATACCTTGTGTTCATTGTACTATGGAAGTGGTATCTCTTGACCGTACACTTTATTATTTCATTGGCGTTGGTTTATAGCCGCATTCCAGTCCCAGGCGTCCGCAATAAGACTTTGTTTTTACACGTGCATTTTTTGGTTTCGCAGTTTCGTTTGTGGATCGGTGATAATTTGAGGTTAAAATGAAGAGTAAAGCTGGACCTTGAGGTTAAAATGAGGAGTAGAGTGAAGAAGAATTATTATGGTATTTGGAAAATGACGACAGTAGTGATGAATTTAATCTAAATATAGATGACGGTGAGTTCAGTTCAAGCTCCGAGACTGACGAGGAATAAAGCAATATTTCTAATAATATTACCAATCAAGAAGTACAAGTTCTAATATTACACAATGGAGTAATACGGGTAAGCTAAAGTAACTTGTGTTTAAGGAAAACTCAGTGCCGGTAGCAGGAGATTGTACACCACTCGATTTTTTTCAAATTATCTTTGACGACACATTCCTGCAAGCTGTGGTAGATAATACAAACTCTTATGCAGTTGAGGTATGTTTATAGCAGAAACATCTGCCAAATATTGAATTATAGCTTGGTAACAGTTAACCGTGAACAAATTAAAAATATTTTCGGGTCTGGGTCTGTTGTTTCGAACGAAAACAAATCAGTTAAGTCGTCTAAATGACTACCGGAAAACTGAATTTTTATATGACATACCAGTTTTTAGAAAATATATAGCACAAAATAAATTCCTGCTAATATTGAGGTGTTTTCATTTTACGACTCCAGAAACACCTGCAACTAATCGCCTTGGAAAGAGAAGGTCTGTAGTAGATTTGTAAAATACAAAAATAAATAAGATTTTTTATCCTGGAAGAGAGCTATCGTTAGATAAAGCTATGGTCTCACAATACAATTACTTGGGAACTATAATCAAACTATAATCAATGAGTCGTGGGTCAATACCCAAGAGATTAAATGTCGCATCAGAAAGGCCAAAAGTGCATTCTTGACTATGAGCTTTGTGTTCAAAAGCCATGACCTCACCCTGAAAACAAAACTAAGGTTCCTTAAATGTTACGTGTACTCAGTGCTTCTGTATGGAGTAGAAACGTGGACATTAAAGGCAGAAACTTTATCAAAACTACAGGCTTTTGAATTATGGTTATACAGAAGAATCCTGAAGATACCATGGACAGACAAAGTCACCAATGAAGAAGTACTGCGGAGGATAAACACAACCGCGGATTTGGTCAACATTGAGAATATAATGAGAAATCAAGGCAGATACGAGCTACTCCAATGCAATTTGCAGGGTAAAATTGAAGGAAAAAGAACCCCAGGACAAAAAAGAATATCCTGGCCTGCTAACCTAAGAGCATGGTATAGAAAGATCTCAACACAGCTATTTCGTATAGCAACCAATAAAATCATTATAGCCAGAATGATCGCCAAAATTCGGACCGGATAGGCACCCTAAGAAGAAGATGGTGCTGTGGAGGGGTCGTCTACAATTCAAGCAGTATATTCAAAACAAGCGCCATAAGTATGGCATTAAATAATACATGCTTACCGAACCAAATGGCTTAATTTTAAAATTTCGAATTTACGAGAGATCTTCAGATGTATATAGTGGAATCGAACACACGGAAAAAATAGTGTTACATTTACTTGAAGGGAAACTTGGTAAGGGACATGCCGTATATCTAGATAATTTAGAATTAGAGATAATAGAAAATTATATATGAGCCGTCCAGTTTCAAAACCAGGTGCAGCCAATTTTTTCAGATTTTATTTTTATGTTGTTTTATTGAGTTAAAATACGATCCATTTGTGCTAAGCAAGAATGTTTAAAACAATGTACATCCTCTTCAAATTAATTAGCTAAAGTCAAGGATGGTTGCAAGAGCAGGTAAGTCTCAAAGTTTGCAACAAAACTAGGTAGATCCGCTCAGGGAAGGGGTTTCCGCCATCCGCGGCGCAGAGATCGTGCGCCAACGTCGCCGTGTAGCTTTCCGTTGTGTAGTTATTGTTCCTTTGTTGCTGATATTGAGATAAGACGTGTTTTCGTATTATTTTGGTTGATTTTGTTCGGTTTTTTGATAAAAACTTAACCCGTAAAGTGTCCTGACTCGGCCAGGAAGAAGAGAAAAGACAGGTTCGAAAAGAGCACGAGAAAAGAGGCAAAGGTAAAGCTATTAAATATTGTATGTACTTTATATTTTCTTTGAAAACTTTGTGTTATATGCAATGGCGAATTAAGGTTGTGACTTGAAGTCAATGCGAGAACAAGAGGCCTCATTGGTTTTTAGGCTGTAAAAATTTTTTTAACCGATTTATATTGCATTGATAATTTATTATTATGGGTAGCATATTTTTATCTGAAATAAAACGCCGTTTACTTGCAGAGGTTTTTTGCAACTTGGACTTAAACCGATGTGTATGTCTACTACAAGGTATTTTTTACAGATATGGTTCAGATGGATTGCCGAAGAAAATTACTTGCAACCACGGAAAGAAGGAAAATACATATCACTGCCAAGAACTTACATACACTGACCAAAGATATTTCCATAGCCAATTTTACAAAACTATAAAAAAATTAAACGAGTTGAAAATATATCAAGACTCGTTTATTTTAAGTATTCAGAGACGTTTGAATCAAAATCTTGTAAAATCTTAAACAATGCAAAAGGAAAAAACAAAATGAGTGCTAATTACTTTGTATGCCAAAAAGTCATCGAAGGAAAGGATCCGTGAGTGTAAAAAGGGCGTTTTTAGGTATATTGAGAATCAATACCAATCGTTTTCTGGGTGTTCTAACCAGAAACTTTAACACCGGTAATCTATCACAAGAAAAAAGGGACGGCAATCGGAAGCGCAATTTATTTTTAGGAAAAAGAGAATCTATCACTTTATAAAAAAGTTTAATGTGTTTGAAAGCCATTATCGTAGATCCAAAACTACTTCTCGCCAGTATTTGACTTTAGATCTGAACATTAAGAAAATGTGGCGCCTCTACAACGTTGAGCCCCAAGAGGAGGACCGGGCAAAAGAATCGTATTTTAGATATGTTTTTAGTACAAATTTTAACTTGAGATTTGGTAGCTTAAGAACTGATAAATGCTCCACATACCTTTCCTTGGATGAAAGAATTAATAATTGTGATGACGTACACAAACCAAAACAAACTTGATGGCGCAAAATGGAGTGCACAAGTTAAAAACAAAGGCTTTTTATCAACTTATAAAAGAAAAACAGGACGATTTATTGATGGTATACTTCGATTTTCAAAAAAAATCAAGTCCTACCAAAAGTGCCAGACCAAAGCGCTTATTACTTAAGACAACTCTACATCTACAATTTAACCATTGTAGTTGGTGACTCAGAATGTAACCAAACCAAAGAAAATGTATTCATATACTACTGGAGAGAAGACCAATACGGAAAAAGTGCAAATAAAATAGCATCTGCTGTTTTTGATTGCCGAATGAAATTGAACATTCCTAAAACTGTGAAAACTATCCGCCTTTCCACCGACGGATGTGGAGGGCAACATAAAAATTATTTTATGATAAGTATGATAGCTTTTTGGTTGTTGTAAGCCATTCTTTTCTTCCATCCGATCGGGTATTTGGTAGAATCAAGAAGGAGATTAAAAGAAAACCAGTAATCATTGAACCAGCTGAATAGGTTAAAGTTTTTTCTCACAATAAAACTGTAACTCCACTGTGTGGCTTAAACTATAATTCAAAATCAAACTTCGACGTAGTGCGACTTCCTGCCCACTTCAATTCTTCGAAAAGGTTCTACTTCAGACGAAGTTCTAAGGACAACGATGTTCTTATCAAAGAAGAGGTTAACTATAGATCAGATTTTTGCCAATACAAGAAATTTTGTAAGAAGGAAAGTAATTTCCAAGGTATAAATGATCCTCAGCTCATTACTGCAAAATCAGGGACAGTCTCCGAGCTAAAAGCCACAAATGTGAGCAAGTTATTGAAAAAACATTTCGGGAAGATTGGAGGTCTGTAGACACTTTTGAATATTGCAAAAGGATCGTAGCAGGTGATCAGTTGGCAGCTGACGACATCCAAAACGATGACGACATTTGCCGGCACCTCACTGAAGAAGACGGCTTAGTAATCTAACCAGTCTAAAAATTGCACTTTTATTTTTATTTTATTTTTTTATAATACATACATTAATAAACATTAATTTAATATAATAAATTAGCTACAATTTGTTTTAAAACAAGATAGATCCAGTACATTGGTTGCAAAACCAGATACATTAAAAAAGTTGGTTTCAAAACCAGGTAGATCCAAAATTTAATTTCTTTTTTCAAAAACTAATTATTGGTCTAAAGTGAAAACACAGTCAAAGAAAGATGTAATCATCTACGACCAATTTGTATAAAATATTTAAAAAATAAATAAATAGAAAACAAGCTATAATAGTTACAAGTTTTCCTTCTTCCTGAAAAATTTGTAAAAAGTAACTTACCTAGTTTTGAAACCAGACGGCTCATACATTGTACTGGAACTCTAAGAATAGATAGAAAAGACAATCTAAAAGAGGTTATGATAGCAAAAAAATATATCCGGATTTTCTGATAGAGTACATGTTGGAAAATGGCGTGTTGGAAAAACCTGGTTTTTGTCTCCAATGTTTTTATGAATATCACAGAACTGTATAAAAATTTACACTTAATTTGTTTTTGAAATGCAACATGTCTTTCGTTAAGTTTTTAACATAATATACATGTACACTCCGATCGGAGTGTTCGGCACTTAATAAAGATTTTTATACGCGACGCCGACCACACCGATCGGAATTTTTTTCTTACGTTTTATACAAAACATTAACTCTTCAATATTTTATGACCTACTTTTCATTTTGACATTAAAAGAATAGCCGGAACAAATTGGAAATATGTTGCTCAAGATAGAGACCGATGGAAGGAGTTGGGAGAGGCCTATGTCCAAACATGGACGACAGAATAATAAAAAGAAGAAAAAGAAAAACTTTTTATTTTACATTTTGTAAAACAAATTGTAAATATAGCAAATAAAATTTTTCAATATAGATCGGCAGTCAACCTGTTAACAAGTTAGAATAATTTTATATAAACATAATGCCTGTTGCTCTTAAACATGAAATACAAACAAAATACAAATATAAACAAAATACAAAACTACGCACAATTCCACCAACTGTTACCTCCATCACCATGCCTCAAATGAGCAGAAAAGACAATATCATTATTAGAAGGCTCAGAATAGGTCACACTCGTGTTACTCATGGATATCTGATGTCTTCGGAAAACCATCGTCGATGTGAACATTGTAATGAGTCCTTAACAGTCCAACACATATTACTAGAATGTGTACACTACAAACCTCAAAGAGACTACTACAACTTTCAAAATAATTTAAGTGATCTACTAGGTTCTATAAACATGTACAGTACAGTGCCATAGTTCGTTTTTTAAAAGACTGTCACCTTTACTACTTAGTGTAATTATATTAGATGTATCATAACTTGTATATAAACAGATTGTATATGTATGTAAACATAAATGGCCAATAGTTGCCGAGACACTTTAATTTAAATAATAAAAAAAACATGAAATAAAAAAATAATCAGAAAACGACTTTTCTTTTATTTAGTAACAAACTGTCACAGGTGGGAATAATAAAATACTTTATACTATGATAACAATAAGGTAACTTTTACCATTGCGATAAAATATAAGAGACACTAACGTGTCTCTTATATAAAGGTGTAATAAACAATTATCCCTTTTGCTTTGAACTTTCTAATCGATATTATGGTATTAAGGGATTTGAAAAAATTTTTATGCATTTTTATGGTTGCCTATTTATATTTAAACTTAGGATAATAGTCTGATGATATTGTGTGATTTTTTGTAAAAAGAGTAAAAAATATTAGTTTTATGTATAAAATCAAAATATTATTATTATTATTATTTATTTACAATAGATTTGAGCAGGGGTTGCGAAACCCATATGCCCATGTGACTACAATGTTATATAGTGTACAATTAAATTGTTACATTACAGTAGTTACATATTAAGCACTAACTAACTAAATGAATATACAATAACATAGGTAATAGCAAGTGTTTAGTACAAATTAAATGTTCAACTATGGAACAAAAGGTCATCCAGTTTATTTTTGAAAATATTGACAGATGGAGCATCTATGATCTCAGCCGGAAGGCTATTCCATATCGAGAACACTCGATTACAGAGAAAAAATTGTCTGGTTGTTGTTAAAAAAGTTTCCTTTTTAAACTTAAGTTTGTGGCCACGAAGACGATTGTCATTGTCTATTATGAACATATTCCCCAAATTTCCAAAGTTGTATTTTACTATCCGAAACGTAATAATTAAGTCGCCTCGAAGTCGACGTTGTTCAAATGTAGTGAGATTGGCCATATTCAGTCTTTCTGTATACGTAGGTCTTGAGCGACCAAAAGACATCCTGGTGCACTTCCGCTGTACGTTTTCGAGAATATTACGATCGCGCACTAATACTGGACACCAAACAGTTCCGCAATATTCCAGAACTGGACGAATGTACAGTTTATACAGATAAATTGAGCTCATAAATGACATTTTCGCAAACGTTTTATTTAGTAGATATAATTTACTGTTAGCTTTTTTAGAAATATGCAAAATGTGTTCCGACCAACTTAGATTGTTATTAATTATAACGCCTAGATCATTATGCGATTTCACTGTTTTTAACACGCGCCCATTAATAGAGTAAGGAAGACACGGATTATTTTTACCCATGTGAAGAACTACACATTTTTCCACATTAAGAGGCAGCATCCAGGTAGAGCACCATTCCGATATGCAATCAAGGTCATCTTGTAGTAACTGGAAATTTACGGAGGGATCGGAAAATAGCTTCGTGTCATCTGCATAGAAAGCATTGTTGCATTTAATATGAAATTGTAGATCACTTGAGTATGCTATGAATAAGAGTGGGCCCAAAACTGATCCTTGCGGTACCCCACTTAAAACCGTTCTCTCAACTGAGAAAGAGTCCCCAACCCTAACACAAAATTTTCTATCTGTTAAATACGCGTCGATCCATTTCAGTAGTTGACCACGGATACCAAGGTGTTCCAATTTATGTAATAGTCTTCGTTTTGGAACTCTATCGAAAGCTTTAGCAAAATCGAGGTATATAATGTCCACCGGGGCTTTTCTGTCTAATGCTCTTGACCATTCATTGACACACCAGAGAAGATTTGTCATTGTAGAACGTCTTTTGACAAAACCATGCTGCTGTTCTGGTATAACCAGTTCATTTTGCAGAAAATCAGAAATTGTCTCGGCAATAATAGTTTCCATTATCTTAGATATTATAGGTGTTAAGCTGATAGGACGATAGTTATTAGGATCCAGTTTGTTCCCTTTTTTAAAGATCGGTGTTACAGATGCGGTTTTCCATATAGGAGGCAAAATATGTGTGGTGAATGATAGGGACATAATCACATATAGTGGATAAGCTAAAGCATCAGAACATTTCTTTAAAAATAAAGAAGATATTAAGTCGAGACCAGGAGACGAATTATTTTTTAGGCTTTGAAGATGATGTTTAACTTTTTCAGGAGTAATGATTATATTTTCAAGAGAAGAAGAAACTCGTGACGAAGTAATATTAGGGAACTGATAATTAGTGGGTTCAACAGAGAAAACCTTGGAGAAAGTACTCCCGAGAAGTTCGGCATTCTCATAGTTATTTTGGGATATATCCCCATTATCATTTTCCAGTAAAGGTATAGAAACTTTTGTTGTCAACGAAGATCTAATATACTTGTGCAATTTTTTACAGTTATTACTGATGGCTATACTCTCTTCGTAGGCAACACGAGCTTCATGTAAAGATTTCTTTAAATCTCTGGCAAAGTCTCGATGAATTTGTAAATCCTCTATGCGATTTGTACGTCTATATTTGTTCCACAACTTTCTTTTATACTTGATCAGATATATTAATTCCCCATTAATCCAAGGTTTTATGTTATTTTTGTATATGGTTTTTTTGAGGGTATTTTGGTTTTTGCATAAATTAACAACCTGTAGGAACTTATCCCAGAATACAACTGGATTCCTTATGTCGCCGAAAACATCATTCCAATCAATGTCAGTCAGTTGGCGATTTGCATTTTCAAAATCAATTATTTCATATACCGTTTTATTAACATTAGGATTAGGAGTACAGTACTGTAAGTTAAACTGAATATGAAACGTTATGACTGCATGATCTGAGTTACCTACTGGAAACTTATTAAGGGATGTGTTAATAAATGGGGATCATTAGAGAATACCAAGTCCAAAATAGATGGTAAATTATTGATTCTGAAACGAGTCGGCTCCGTTATGAATTGATGTAAATTAGAATTTAGTACAAAATCTGTAAATGCGTTTTTGGAAGTTGTTAAGCCACTAGGTGGATCAGTTATAGGCCACGAAATGTCTCTAAAATTAAAGTCTCCAATAACAATTAAATTCTCTAGCCTAGACAGTTCATCAAGTGATGCGATAAGGGACTCATCATCTGCTAATCTAGAATCACCAGGCCGATAAACGCATACTAGGTGAAAAACAAAAGAGTTTTTATGACATATTTTTAAGCCAAGAAGTTCCATATTAGGGACAGTAATATCAAGAGATGTAACAGAGAAATTATTAGTAATTTCTGAAGACAAGTAGATACAAGTTCCTCCTCCACGCCGATTACGACGATCACACCTATAAAGGGAATAATTATCAATGTTATAAAGGGAGTCAGGATCATTTGGTGTTAACCATGTTTCAGTGATAAGAATTATTTGAGGATTTAGGTTTTTAATGTTGCATAAAAATTCATTAAATTTGGAATTTAAAGTAGCTAGATTAGTATAGAAACAGAGCCAATTATGAAAACCTGAAATATCAGAATTAGTGACGAAAGTTTACAATTTTCGGGACACCTTGTATATATTTTATGGTTAAATTTTCCTCTCCATTCGATTTTCTTTGTTCCAGTTCCACTCGAAGTTCTTTTAGGCATTCTATTTGATTTGGAGTCTTATCGTCGATAATGGAAACGTTTTTTAAAGAGACGTTTTGTAAAAGTTTCTTTTTGTTCTTCAAAATATGTTTGGCTTCATGTTCATTTTGCATAATGACCTTTATCATCCTAGGGAAACGATTGTTTGGTTTTCCAGTCCTGAAAAATGTGACAGGAGTGGAGTTAGACATTACAGTATCTAAAATATTTTTTAATATTCCATCATCGTGACTTTTCTTTGTTTCAATGTCTCCTGTAATTTCGGGTACACCCTAACAAAAATATTCTTAGCCCGGTTAATGCGATCAACTGCTTCATTTGCTATGGTATCTGTAAATTTTGGAGATGAAGAATGATCCTCAATAGATAACTTATTTTCGATCTGTAAAAGTCTTTCACTGATATCATTAGCTTTTTGGTCTATTAGATCAATTTTTGATTGAAGATTCTCTTTTAGATCTTTTAAGAGCGTCTTTAAATTAGCAAAGTTTTCGATATTAGAGCAGCAGTTGTTGCAAAGAATTTTAATTCCGCGTAGCTTATGCCTAGTAACGCGATCTTCGGCTCGTAGATCAGTGCAAGCTAAATGTATGTTCTGTTTACATGCTTCACATTGAAGTTGTTTTGATGATTCTCGATCATCGATTGACTTTGAACAGTTAGCGCAGGTCGACATGGTGGGAACAGCAGAGCAGCAGTGGGAGTGAATCGCCGTAAATAGATATAAACAAAATAAAAAGACTGACCTTGCAATCTGTAGATAATCCAAGATACGGGATCTCTGATGCACTTTATGACGAAATAAAAACACCACTGGCAATAGAAAATTCTTATGTTTAAACTGATATAAAAATGATCGTTAAACTCAAAAAATAACCAACTGTAGTTTGTAATAATTCACAGGGAAACGTAAATGATGCCACACACACTACTGATTTGATATTTTCTCTAAATCTTAGATATTTGATATATTCACTAAATCTTGATTTTATACAAAGTATGTAATTTACATAAACTTGCATAAGCATGTGTTGTATATTTATATAGTTCTAATTTATTTGTCTTTATTCTAATTTATTGTCTCTATATTCTAATTTATTAAAACTCACGATAACTAATTACTAATTTATTAAAGTCTTTATTAATCCTAATTTATACTACAAATAATTTATTTACGTTTCGTTACAATTAAATCGCGTTTCCCGATCTTCTTATGACTGCCTAACAAAATAAAAATGTGTCGTTTATATACAAAAACTTCCGCTATCTGGAAAGTTCGGCGACCTTCATAGAATCATCTCGTATTTACGAGGCTCTCCTAGACAGAGCGGCAATGATCTAACAACTGGTATCGGAGTGGTTCCAGAAAACTCGTATTCGTCGCTGTTATAGCGAAGGGGAACCCGACGTGTCTCAGGTAGATTTTGACCTACAAATTACGAGAATCAATAAAAAAGAATTAGTCATAAAATATTTACAGTTCTATATGCCATAACATTTAAAATCGTAACATTGCCCCCCTCTTAAAAGATGGTTCCTCCTGGAACCTTGTTGGGACTGTAACTGGAACGATATGCAGGTATCGGCAACTGGACCCTCTTTTACAACTTCCAGTTGTATAAAAATGACAAAGGACGGTTTTCTCTCCGCACCAGTAACTATGCGGATTGCAACAGACTAACACCTGGACTTCGGTGTCTTTGGCGGCACTCCAACTTTGGCATGGCTAACTTTTGCACGTCGGACTCTAGTACGTGCTCTCTCAACTGAAGTAAGGCTTCCCATACATCTCGGTAGGTAGGTTGGTCACGGGCAGTGTCTTTTGTTACCAGGTAGAAAAGGTAACGTGATGCATCTTGGAGTTTCAAGGTTTTACCGGGAGCTGGCACATGGCATTGAAGTTCTGCAACTCGACCAAATTTCCTTCGAAAGACGGATGCCAATCCTGGTGCGTCTTTGATACTGGCCGGGATAGTAAGGGCCAGCGAGTAGTCATCGGGAAGCGCGAGTAGATCTTGCCTTTCTTCAGTGGTAACACCATGTCTTGCTTTACCGGTACCTCCATAGGCACCCATGAATTCCTCAAACGTGAGGTCAGACAGATCTTGGACTTGGTTTACTTCCACTTCTTCATCTACGTCGTGGTCACCCTCGAAAGACGCCAGCCGATTATGGTGTACTATCATCGGCTTTCCTCTCGGGATCTTGCTTATTCGGTAAATAACATCATTGATCTTCTCCATAATGAGATATGGACCTTCCCAAAACTGTTGCAACTTGGGAGAACAGCCTTTTCGCTTTTTGGGATTATAGAGCCAGACTTTGTCGTTCGTCTTAAAACACCCCTTTTCGGCTTGCGTATCGTACCGTTTCTTCATTCGGTCACTGGCGATCTGGAGATGGGAACGGACCAACTCGTGTATACCGTCCATTCTTTTTCGTAATTCGATCACATAATCTTCACCTGCTACATCTTCTCCAGGTCGACACCCAAACTCTAGATCACAAGGTAGTCGCATCTCGCGTCCGAATAGGACTCTGGCTGGTGTCTGGCCTGTTGATTCATTAACAGCAGATCTGTAGGCCATTGTGAAGAACGGAAGATATTGGTCCCAGTCTCGCTGGTGATCGGACACCATCTTTGTCAAATACTTGCCAACTGTTCTATTCATTCGTTCCACCATACCATCCGATTGCGGATGATAAGCCGTAGTTCTTGTTTTCTTCATACCCAGTCTATCACATATTCCTTGGAATAAGTCACTTTCAAAGTTCCTGCCTTGGTCACTATGGATCTCCAAAGGCACTCCAAATCGGCTGATATATTCTTGGATCAACTTATCTGCAACGGTGGCGGCCTTCTGGTCTGGAAGTGCGTAAATCTCGACCCACTTAGTGAAGTAATCCATTACTACCAACATGTACTTGCCTCCATTATCGCTTTCTGGAAACGGCCCAGCAATGTCTAAAGCTATTCTTTCAAACGGACTTCCAACATTATATTGTCTCATAGGAGCTCTCCTTTTTCGATAAGGCCCGTTACTCGTAGCACAAATAGTACATTTCTTACACCAGTCTTTTACATCGTCGGAACTGTTCATCCAATAAAACCGTTCCCGAATTCGCTGAAGGGTCTTCTTCACACCAAAATGCCCTCCTGATGGACTGTCGTGTAACTGACGAAGTACTTCGGCTGTTCTGTTTTTTGGAATCACCAACTGTCTTCTCTTCTTTGAACCGTCATCATTTTTCAGGATTCGTTTGAGCAAGCCATCTTCCATGATAAATGAGTCCCACTGGGCCCAATACGTCTTTACTACTGAGCCTAGGTTCGATATTTCTTGCCAAGGTGGTCGACGGTTTTCCTCTTTCCATTTTCGGATTTTCTGTATAACTGGATCTCTCTCTTGTTCTTCCCTGATCTTGGTAGGCGTCCAGTCGTCGTTGACCACCGTCGTTCTTAGCACTGCTGCTTCCTTGGATTCCGTTTTGTTGCAGTGAGAACACTCTGATGGGCATGGCCTTCTGGAAAGAGAATCAGCGTTTCAGTGGCTAACTTCGGCCCGGTGCTCAATCTTAAAATCATATTCTTGGAGTCGTTCGATCCACCTGGCTATCTGACCCTCTGGATTCTTAAACTGCATCAACCACTTAAGGGCGGCATGGTCGGTTCGGATTAAAAACTTCCTTCCATAGAGGTATTGATAGAAGTGCTCTACTGATTTCACTACTGCCAGAAGTTCTCTTCTCGTGACGCAATAATTCCGCTCAGGTTTTGAGAGAACTTTACTGAAATATCCAAGGACTCTTTCCTGTCCTCCCTGAATCTGAAACAGCACTCCTCCAATTCCCACATTACTTGCATCTGTATCTAAGATGAACTCTTCTTCTGGCAGTGGATACCCTAAAATTGGTGCTGTAATTAAATGCTTTTTTAAGGTCTCAAAGGCATTTTGGCAGTCTACATCCCAGCGGTATTCTCTTGCTTCCTCTGTAAGTCGCGTTAATGGTTTAGCGATATCTGCAAACTTCTTAATAAACCTCCGGTAGTAAGTACACAGTCCCAGAAAACTTCTCACTTTGTGTTTGTCAGTTGGTTTTGGCCATTCCATAATAGAATCGATTTTTCCCTTATCCACGGCCACTCCTTCTTTACTGACTATATGACCCAGATAATTGACTTTACTTTGAAATAGCTGGCACTTCTTGGGGTTTAACATCAATTGGGCAGCTTTAAGTCGATTAAAAACGTTTTCTAAGTTCTTCAGATGGTCTTCAAATGTCTCCCCCAGGACGATTTTGTCGTCTAGATAAACTAGGCATGTTTTCCAAGATAACCCTCTCAACACATTTTCCATAAGCCTCTCAAATGTCGCAGGAGCGTTACAAAGTCCAAATGGCATAACGTTGAATTGCCATAATCCAGATCCTGTGGTGAAGGCTGTCTTTTCTTTATCTACGGGGTCCATTTCTATCTGCCAGTATCCAGACTTCAAATCCAAAGTAGAAAATAATTTACTTCCAGCCAATGTATCTAATGTGTCATCGATCCGAGGCAGAGGATAACTATCTTTCTTGGTAACGTTGTTCAGCAAACGGTAATCCATACAGAACCTCGTTGTTCCGTCTTTCTTCTTAACCAGGACCACCGGAGAGACCCATGGGCTCGTAGAAGGTTCTATCACCCCGTCTTTCTTCATTTCCTGAACAATCGTTTCAGCTTCCTCTCTTTGTGCCTGTCGTAATCGTCGAGCTGTTTGACGAATTGGCTTAGCATTACCAGTATCAATTTTATGCTTAACAACGGTAGTTCTTCCCGTCTTTCCTCCTTTCGGTACGAAATTATCACGATACTGCCGAAGAAATTCCCTTAATTTCCTTTTCTCAATCTGATTCAGAGACTGTCCAGCAACCGCATCCATTTGATTAAATTTATCGTTGGAATGATCAGACGTTGTCGTCTGACGGATTCTGGATGTGACAGGTACACAAATTCTTACTTTTGTCTCTTTCTTGATGGTTACTGGGTAGTCATTGACATTAATAAGTCTCACAGGAATTTCTTTAGCCGAAGTCACTAATTCTTTTCCAATTATGATTCCACGGCCAACTTCGTCATCATGATTCCAAGGCTCCATCATAACAGGTGTTCCTTCGTCCACAATTCCCTGTAGCCGCGCTACTATTATCGTTTCACTTCTCGCAGGCACGACTGTATCTTCTTTAACGGCTGCTCGCATAGTGTTGTCATCATGTGGATGGAGAAATACCTCCTCGTTACCAACTTTGATTACCTTATTCTTAAAATCCAATTGGAATTCATGCGTATTCATTACGTCCATTCCTAATATAACATCCTCTTCGATGTCAGCAACTATAACAGTATGGACGAACTTTTCTGTTCCAATTCCTAATTGTACCTGGATTTCTCCATGAATGCTGGCATTTTCACCTGTAGCGATCCGCAGTCGCAACCTCGTTGGTAACAGTTTCTTACGGCTGTTTATAACTGTCGGGCGAATAATGGTTCTTGTCGCTCCGGTATCCACCAACAACGTATGCTTTTTACCATTTATTTCTCCATCTACATATACACTATCTTCACGACATTTCAAAGAAGCTATTAGTATGAGAGGGTCTTTGGAAAAGTTCTGGGTCGAAGCTGCCCCCCTAAGGCCGACCCGTTCTAGTTTTTCTGATGGTGAGTTTCTTGATTTGTGTCGTACCTAGGATGCTTACATGAACTTCGTACGTGTCCTATTTCGCCACAATTCCAGCATCTCATGGTCTTCGGTTTCTTGTATGTCATGCTTTTTATCATATTGTTCTGAAGCTATTTTCTTGTGGCATTGTAAATTAATAATTTAAATATCTATATATAGACTCAGGTGTATAGAAAATCAACACACACACCAATAGATATTTAAATTTCAAATCAAATCACGATATTAATGTAAAAAAGGAATAATTAAATCCTTATACGATAGAGCCAAAATTACTTGTTCTAACGAAAATTCGTTCTTGGAGGAGAAACATTTGTTAACTTCTGTTTTATTAAAAAATGATTATCCTTTATCGTTTATAAATAAGGAATTTTCAACAATCGATCGAATAGAACAAAACAACTTAGAACGAGATCCTACAGCATACACAAGGAATAATATGAGGAAAATAACAATACCGTACATAAAAGGACTATCAGAAAAACTTAAAAGGATAGGAAATAAATTGAACATTTCAACAACATTCAAAACAACAAACACGTTGAGATCTATTTTGTCCAAAACCAAACCTAACAATGAACAAGAAAGGACAAAGAATTGCATTTATAAAATACCTTGTGAATGCGATCAGTTTTATTTAGGTGAATCATCAAGGCCATTAAATGTTAGAATAAGTGAACATCAATCTTATATTAAAAATAGAGAATTTGATAGATCTCAAATCTGTAAACACGCATGGGATAATGAACATAGGGTTCAATGGAATAATTCAAATGTAGTCCTAAAAGAAACGGATGGTAAAAAAAGAAAAATCAAAGAAGCGGCTCTAATTATGCTAAATGAGGCCAATTGTGTCGCAAATTCCTCGGCAGAATGTAGTAGGATCTGGTTACCAATATTGAAAGAGGAAGTTATTAATAAGAAAATACCAGTATTAGTAAGTCAGTAACATATAGAGGATACATCATTTATGTTTTTTAAATAACGTAACATATAAAATCAGAATTTTGATGTTTGTTGAAGGTAAACTAAATTCACGAACAAATACTTACAATGTCGGGATAGTATTATGAGGTTTTTTTCCTGGTTTTTCCCTCATAATTTACTATGGAATCACTAACAGGAGAATTTTACTGTCATCATGTCATGTGTTTGTCTTTTTAAAGACGAATTACATGCTATGATTTTTTCTGACGGATATTCTCAAGTTAAAGTTGATTTCATGTAATCGAATGAACTATCTTATAAGTAAAGTCGTCCCAGGAGCGCAACTCAACAATATTGGCAATATCATTTTAAAGTCGTCTACTTTAAAATGCATAATGTATGTCTGAATTGTCAATATAAATGAGTCAGATAAAATTAAATTATTAGAAGAATTTTTCACTATGTAACAAAAAACAAAATTTGTTTAATTTACTGTTTGTATTTTGAGAACGATTTCCGAAGTGGAAATTGAAACGTCAATAAACGTATTTTTATCTTTAATTGTGACTTATTCCCAGTTTAATAGTAATTAATGCTTTTTATCATATTAACGAGTTGGTCAAGTTTATCTTCATCTCCTTCCTCTTTTACAGTCCTAACTTTACTGTACCCGCCAGAGGCCTGCGTGGCTGACTCGTATTCAAGAGCGGCGGATAAGACTTCAACCAGCGTCTTGTGACGAGCTAATCGTAGTGTTCTTTGCATCTCATGATCACGAAGACCATCAATAAACGTTTGAACGGCCAACTTTTCCATCATGTCTTCGGGAGCTGTTGGATAAGCATATGGCACTAATCTGGCGATATCTACTTCATATTCTTGAAGAGCCTCATCTTTCTTTTGTCTTCGATTTTTGAGCTGCGACTGATATACATGCTCCAAGTGTTCGTGGCCATATCGCATATTTAACCTCTTCTTCAGTTGTTCGAAATCATGCGTCTCCTCTACGGCTATGGTCTGGAGCACATCTAAGGCATCTCGTCGAAGAGAGATAGTCAGGTTTACAGCCTTTTCTTTTTCAGACCATCCATTCGCTCTTGCAGCTGATTCGAGCTGAGTCGAAAGTTGGGACTTTGACATGAACGGAACTTCCTTCAAATTTCGGCCGTGTTTCCAACTTACATTTCGTCTCGTCTTCTTTTGTCTCTATGGTAATTGGATTGTTTACTCTCTCTGTTGTTCCTGTTCCCTCAATCTTCCTTTCCAACTCTTTCCATATCTTCTCTTCGAAGGCCATCATATCGGCAGCAACTTGGTTTTTTAATAAAGACACTCTGTCGTCGAGAGCAGACATCTCAGAAGTGACTTTAGAGATTTCCAAGGAGATATTAGCAGAAACTTTGCTTTCTAGAGAAGAAATCTCGTTAGATACTTTGTCTTCTACGGAAGCGATGTCGCCGGAGACTTTATTCTCTAATGATGCGATGTCACCAGAAACCTTGGCTATCGACGAGATGACAGCAGCATGCTTGTCTTCAAATATATAAGTTTCCGGATTCAAACCTTCTTCCTCCAAAGCCTTCTTTAGTCGTTGGACTAACTCAGTCTGTTTTCCGGTAGAAGCTAATTCTCTGTCTTCAAGATGCCTTCTTAGATTCGTAACTGTGAGCTCGTAAATCGTAGCCATTGTTTACCAATCCCACTTTTGACTAACAAAATAAAAATGTTTCGTTTATATACAAAAACTTCCGCTATCTGGAAAGTTCGGCGACCTTCATAGAATCATCTCGTATTTACGAGGCTCTCCTAGACAGAGCGGCAATGATCTAACAACTGGTATCGAAGCGGTTCCAGAAAACTCGTATTCGTCGCTGTTATAGCGAAGGGGAACCCAACGTGTCTCAGGTAGATTTTGACCTACAAATTACGAGAATCAATAAAAAAGAATTAGTCATAAAATATTTACAGTTCTATATGCCATAACATTTAAAATCGTAAACACATGGTTTCAGAGTCTAGTTAGACATATTAGATAAAGTATTTACTTACAGTAAATAGCAATATTATCAAGAGCATAAAAATTTGGTTGCTGTCTAAATAAACATCAAAAAAATATTTAAGAAGTCAGGTGAAGAATAGTTTATCAGGAAATACAAGACTTTTTTAAAATTAAAAATAATACTAACAAGATGTGTGATAAGAGGATTCCCCTGCAAGTGAGTGTATTTTAACCCTCCGTAAGTCGCTAGGAAAAACGGCGCATCAAGAGTCGCTACGGTGTCTGAGACCGACAATTAAAAAAGATTTTTTTTAACATAAAATTCATACAAATATTTTATATTGTTTATAGGAATAACCAAAAAATATTTTTGAAAATATTTAATTGAAAAAAAAAACAAATACAAAATGAAAAACACTAGTATAACAATATATTGTGAATATTGTTCTGAAGCTATTTTTTTGTAATTTTTGTAACATTTTGTAACATTTTAAAGTAATTACTGTTTAAATGAGAATAAACCACAATTAAAGGTTAAAGTAAGTTTATTGATGCTTTAATTTTGACATCGGATATCGCTCTCAAAATACAAGCATTAGTATGGGGTGTAAGGTTGTGTTATAGAGGTAGTACCTTTTATTTGAATGACCACATCGAGCGTCATAGACGGGAGATGGTTCTTGATAACTGGTCCTCATAAGACACCTAACTCTCACTTATGACTCCTCGTGACACACCCCGGGCAACTGCATTGGTCTGCAGGCTAAACTAAGTGAGGGTAACCAGGAGTTTTCTGACCCGAAAAACTAGTACCTGCATAGGGTCCCTTGTCCAGGGTCACGGATGAAGACCACAACGGTATCCACGGCGGAGAAGAACATCTTCGGTACGGTGTGTATGGCCGAAGTGGCACCCTATTTTTGGTGTTAGTATAAAATTAAATGTAGCGTCTGATCCAGAATGGACGGCTACAAAGAGCGTCTGACCCAGAATTGGCGGTTGATAACTCACTCACCAACCGCCTGGCAAGCCTGATGTTTTAACTGCCATTACCCCCCTCTCCCCACTTTT
This sequence comes from Diabrotica balteata, assembly GCA_918026665.1. Taxonomy (NCBI): domain Eukaryota; kingdom Metazoa; phylum Arthropoda; class Insecta; order Coleoptera; family Chrysomelidae; genus Diabrotica; species Diabrotica balteata. Next base: position 46,423,849 of record OU898280.1, read on the forward strand.
ATCATGGCGAATAAAAAAACAAAAGGAAATGGCCCCCAGGTGAGTAAGAAAATTTCTGAATCGCACACCTTAAAGGTCTGCCCTACGGTATCTGGGGGAGACAATAATTCGCTTTTGATTGATAAAAACAAAAACCCACTAAGACGAGCACAACATAAATAAAAAAAACCCGTCAACCTGTCAATAGGGACATACAACATTAGATCAATGTCCACAGATGAAAAAGTACATGAACTGGAAGAAGAATTAACAAACATAAAATGGGATATCATAGGCCTCAGAAACTCGAAGAAAATAAGAAAATCGAATACAGCTAAAATTTGGTTCTTCTTAACATGCCATACACCAAAGTGCGTAGGCGACTATCTCATTACTAGAATTCTGTTCTTGGCGGCGTGACACAGCTCACCTGTATTGTGTATTCCTGTCCATTCTTTAATATTCCTTAACCAGGACAATTGTTTCCGGCCGGCTCCTCTCCTACCTTCGATCTTCCCTTGTAGTAAAATTTGGTAATCTACTATATTATAAAGGAAATGAAATGAATAGTAAATTTGGAGTAGGAAGTATAATAAATAAAGCTATAAGTAAGCACGTCCAAATTATCAAAGGTATATCAGATCGTGTCGCCTATGTCATACTTAAAATAAGAACATAAATTAAAATTATCCAGGTATATGCCCCTACGACAGCTTACGATGAAGAAAATATCGAACTATTTTATGAAGATATATCAAAGGCTATGGAAGAACATAAAAATCATCTTACACTAGTAATTGGAGAGTTTAATGCCAAACTGGGTAAAAAACTAAACAAAGAGGAAACTAAAATAGGAGATTTTGGGTATGGTCAGAGAAATGATAGAGGTGATACTTTGATGAACTACTTAGAAGAAAAGCATCTATACGCAATGAACTCCTTTTACAAAAAGAAGCCCCAACGAAAGTGGACATGGATCAGCCCTAATGGATCCATAAAAAATGAGATCGACTTGATACTGTCCACGGAACGATATATCATTAAAGATGTAACAGTTCTTGTAGTATTGACGGTAACGATGAGATGAAAAGAAAAATAAGTAGAAACTGGAATCTAGTAGATAGAAATAAACTAGGGCAATATAAAAAAATATACAAAGACCTATTAAAAGAACAACTTACCCAAAGATTAGACAGTGACGATAAAGATATAGACGAAATAGACAACATACTTCCAGCTACAATGATTACATCAGGAAAAGAAATAGCAAAGAAGGATCTAAAAAGAACAACTATATATCAACAGAAACAAAGAAGCTTATGGATAAAAGAAGGAAGCTGAACGAAGAAGGCAAAAGGAAATCTATAGAATAATGTAAAAATTAATAAAACAATAAGCAGAATGATAAAAGAAAATAAGAGAAAAGAACAAGAAATAAAAATAGAAGATGTAATACAAAACAACAAAAATATGAAATGCTTATGGCCGAAATTAGATAAATTTGAAATAAACAAAATTAAAGATGTAAATGGAATAGAAACAAACGTTAAAGATGACATCATAAATATAATCCATCATTTCTACTCAGAATTATATAAAACAAAAACGGAACCACCAGAAGAAATAAAAAACCAACTTAAGCCAAACCAACCAGAGCTGCAGCCCAAAATAAGCAAATCAGAAATAAAGAAGGTATTGAAAGAAATGAAAAACAACAAATTGCCTGGAAAAGATGGAATAACTGCAGAGATGTTGAAATATGGTGGAAAAGTGGTAATTAATACTCTACATTCCCTTTTTAACAAGATATTAAAAGAAAAAAGAATCCCAAACAACTGGAAGGAATCAGTAACCATTATCCTACACAAGAAAGGGGATAAAGCAGATATAAAAAAACTACCGTCCTATAACACTCCTCAATGTAATATATAAACTGCTAACAAAAATTTTAACCAATAGATTGACGACAAAATTCAATGGATACCAGTCGAAAGAACAAGCTGGTTTTAGAAAGGGATTCAGCACAAGTGACTATTTACTAAGTATGAAAATACTTACAGAACGAGCAAACGAATACCACATTCCTCTATATATGGCGTTCGTAGATTTCGAAAAGGCTTTAGACAGTGTCGAACATTGGGCAGTGAAAAGTTATTTGATTAACTGCCGAATTGACCACAGATATACGGAACTAATAACCAATATATATATATATATATATATATATATATATAATATATATATATATATATATATATATATATATATATATATATATATATATATATATATATATAACGAAGCCAAAACAACAATTAAAGTATATGAAGGAACAAAACCATTACAAATAAGTAGAGGCGTGAGACAGGGTGATACAATATCACCGAAACTTTTCAATCAGCCTCTTGAAGATACTTTTAAAAGATTGGAATGGAAAAAAAAGTTATAAAAATTTGTGGACAAAGCTTGAACCATCTAAGGTACGCTGATGACATCGTATTGATAACCGATAAAAAGAAGAATTATTTGAAATGATGAAGAAACTGGACGTAGAAGCTGGAAAGATAGGCCTTAATATGAATTTCAGCAAGACCAAAACTATAACAAATACAGATGAAGATATCACAATGAGGATCGGACAAGATGAAATAGAACAAGTTAATGATATAATATATATATATATATATATATATATATATATATAATATATATATATATATATATATAATATATATAATATATATATCTTGGTCAAACTTAACAAAGAGAACCAAACAACAGAGATCCAGAGTTAGAGTTAGACTAGTATGGGCGGCATTTGGCAAACTAAGCTACATTTTTAAAAACAAAAGATATCCACAGCATCTTAAGACCAAAGTATATAATCAATGCGTACTCCCTGTTCTTACTTATGGTTCCCAAACGTGAACATCTACAAAAGCAAACATGGACAAAATCATAAAAACCCAAAGAGCAATGGAAAGACAAATGTTGCACATAAGACTAATGGATAAGAAGGGAAACGAGTGGATAAGAGAGAAAATAAAAGTGAGGGATATTAGACAAGAAGTTGATAAATTGAAATTCAGATTTGCCGGACACAATATAAGACAAAAAGAAGACCGATGGAACAAAATTCTTATAAGTTGGAGACCTTAGGAATATAAACGAAGCAGAGGAAGGCCCCAAATGAGATGCGCAGATGATATCAAGAAGCACGTGGGCTCTAGATGGATGACTGTAGCGACAGACAGAGAAGGATGGAAAAGGATTGGGGAGGCCTATGTCCAAAGATGGACCGAAGAAGGCTAATTAGATAGATAGATAGATAGTTTGTATTACGTACTATATAATTTTTTTGTCTTGTTCTAACATTTTATGGTGGAATAGCCTTTTTTTATTTATTAATGCTATATTTTCCAATAAACGCTAAGGTATTACTTCCACTTTCTTTTTTCTTATCTGTCACATCTTGTTCCGATTCATTTTAACCATCATTACCTCAATTTGATCTATTTCGCTTTCACTTTCCTCATCGTCAAAATAATTTTTATCGTCAGTAGGAATCATGTCCATAATTCCAACAAGCGTTGAAATCAAAGTTGTTTGGCTTTAAAGGACATCTATAAATAAGAATTGACAAAAACTTACCGATAAAATGTAATAATAAGATGATAAATATTTACCTGTTCTGCAAGTTCTGTAACAACTAATAGCTACACCGTTAGTCGCTACGGACTCTGGTACCAAAAATGACTATAAAACTCACACAACTGTAGCCAGGAATGTAAGAATGTACACCAACACGAGTTTGGTTGATAGGGAGAGGTACAGAAAGTGGAGATAGAAAAATAACAGTTATATGTAAATCCCGAATGAATAATTTTGTCGTCGGTGTGTGAGACCGATAGCGACTAACGAAGGGTTAATGGTACCATTTTAGTTTTCTTTTATATGCAACTAAAGCATAAACTGTAACAGTTGTTATATGCAAACGATTGAAAACGATCCGAATGGGCATGCTAAACATTCCGTGATCTGCTATAAAAACAAACAAATATGTTTTAAATATACTTCTAAGAATTACAATTAGTATTTTCAATAAACTAACCTCAGATTATAAAAGAAATACTGGTGTTTATTTTCATATCCAATAAATAATTATAACGTCTGATGAACTGTTTAACAAATAAAGCATATTAGCTCAAATTCCATCTCTGAAATAAAGGCTTCCCTCTCATTCTAGTAATAATCCTGGCCCTTTTTAATAATTCATAGCGATGAAATTACCCTAGAACTGCTCGAGCTAAACCCATAAACATGCATATAATTCATGAAAAACTAATCTAGCATACCAAGATACATGCTTACAAGGTTACATGCAGAAAGATTGAAACTGAAAGTTAGTTTCAATTTCATTTCATTACATCAAGCGTAAAAAAACGCTACGATTACTTTAATTTAATATGCCGTATGGTAGTAGTTATAATGGATGTTCTTGTTAATTTCTTGGGTCTCTGGTATTTTCTCGATTAGAAATTTCACAATAATTGTTTAAATCACTTTTGTCTTGTTTTTATGCAATGTATGACTAAGTGCTATTGGACAAATTCGAACGTAGTTATAAGGTTTAAATCGTTTTATAATGCCCCTTTGTCCACTTGTTCTCGATCGACAATGATCAATACAATAAAACGTTGAAGTTGTGGAGAAAAAATGTTGGTTTTATTGACAGCTACCACTAATTACACTATATGATGTTGGTTAGGTAACTACTTATAATAAACTGCGCATGAGCACAAATCCCAAATTTATAATCTCACAAATAATGTATACCTCAGCACAGAGGTTATTGCTTCTATCATACTAACAAACTTTAAACTATGAGCTTACAATACAATTTAATCTAGGCCGTAATTGCAACACTTAGGAAGTTCAATTGGAAAATATATTATTCAACAATTTATTAACAGGTGAATGTACTTTAATTATTAAAATATTACTCGATATAGTTTTATAATGTCCCAATTTAACAAGGTGACACTATAAATGATTAAGAAGTTGAAACTAATGTGAGATTACTGATTTAGGGATTAATTTGTGATTGAACAGCTATTGGCTAATCACAGGTTAGAGTTTCGGATTCCCAAATATCAAGAATATTGTTGTGAATATGTTTCATCGTATCTGGACTGGCGAATTTCTAAATTTTACCCAAAAATACAATCTTAACCCTACAACAACGTGGCGTCGTCGATGACCGGTGAAACATGTAATCGCTGTGTACATACATACTATACATACATACATCGCTTGTATTTCCAGTACCTCTTAGTTCAGTGACAACGATCACACAGGCAAGAGGGTACGTGCAAATAAATTTGAGCGATTTGTCATATACGCCACGTTATTATTTGCTTGAAAAATAAATTTTATCGGGTATTTTTTTTAAATTTCTTATTTTGCTAAAAACTAAGAGATATTTTGTATTTAACTAGGTAAATACCAGTACAACCCTAACATTACAAGAAAACGTCCTTTAACTCATGATGAACTTAAGAAGTTGCTTTTGGACGACACTGACGATGGTGACATATGTATTGGGAGCGAGAAAAGCGAGACCCAAGATTTGAAATAAACCTAAGATCGTGGGAAAGATGGATTTGATTCACGTAATTCAGAATTTTGGGCCAAAGAAGCAATAGAACGTCCAGAACCAACTACAAGTAACGATAGTCCGCAACATAGCACAATACTTCATTCAAAGAACGGCCACAAATGGTATCTAAATCTTTTCATTCTAAGCATATAAGAACATCTCAGCACAATTTAATTACTCATCTTCCTGGACCAAAAGAAGCAGCTCAAAGTGAAACGAATAAAGACAAACTGTGGCAGTTATTTTTTACAGACAATGTATTAGAAATTGTTGTGACGTACACAAATTGTGAAATAGACATTAAAAAAGCTCGCTTTTCTTTTTAACAATATTATCTTCAACGAACAAAGCTCGTTGAAATTCTAGCTTTATTAGGATTGTTTTATCTTAGTGGTGTCTTGAAATCTTCAAATCTTACGCCTAACGATTTGTGGTCTAAGCAGTTTTGTCCGCCTCTTTGAAGAGCTACGATATGCAAAAATCGTTTGGAATTTTTAATATCATACCTAAGATTTTATGAAATAACTACAAGATTAACAAGAAAGGCAACATACAAATTTTTCGCTGTTAGAGAAGTTTGGGACATCTCAAATCTTACACCCCGTCCGAATATGTCACCATTGATAAAAGTTTGTTAGGTTTTAGAAGTAGATGTCCATTTAAAATGTCTTGTTCTTCTTGTGATGCCTATCCGGTACGGATGTTGGCAACTAGCATGGCAATTCTAACTTTATTGACCGCAGCTCGAAATAGTCCTGAAGTGGTCAAGGAAAATCATTTTCGTAAATTCTGGAGCCAAGATATTCTTCTTCTTCCTGGTTTCCTCTTTCCGTAGACCTTTCCCTGTAGTATAAGTTGCAGCAGGTTATATCTATGGTCGTTTCGCATTATATGTCCAAGATATTCTAGCTTGCGCTGTTTCACTGTGGATATAATTTCACATGTCTTATCCATCCGACGTAGAACCTCAATGTTTGTTACTCGGTCCACCCAGGAGATCCTCAGTATCCGTCTATAACACCACATCTCAAACGCCTCGAGTTTTCCCATAGATGCCTCGGTTAGTGTCCATGATTCAATCCCATAGAGCAGCACTGTAAACACGTAGCATCTCAATAAACGGATTTTTGTTTTTAAGGGTAGGTCGTGGCTCTTAAATATATTGCTCATTAAATAGTAATAACGGGGCACTTGGAGTATTTGTTGGTGATCTACCAGTAATTGTCTGGATGAAATATACTTCTTACTGATGACCATGTACTTGGTTTTCTTGATATTAAAATCAAGCCCGTACTCCTGACTTATTCTCCACAACTGCGTTACTTGTGTCTGTAAACCTTCTAGACTGTCCAAAAAGAGGATGGTGTCGTCTGCGTATCTGATGTTATTCATGCGCTCACCATTTATGAGAATACCCTCTTCGATATGCTCTAAGGCCTGGCTCATGACGTGTTCCGAATAGACGTTAAATATTAGGGGAGAGAGTATGCAGCCCTGTCGTACTCCTCTCTTTATTGCAACTTCCTCTGTTAGTTGGTCTGTTACCCGAATGGTTGCTGATTGGTTGTAGTATATGTTCTTAATTACTCGAAGGTCTTTGTTATCCAGAACAGTTGCCTAGTATATCCATGATCTTATCGTGCTTTTAGAAAGCTTTCTGGTAGTCGATAAAGCATACATAAATATCGCAGTTGACGTTTTTGTACCTTTGGAATAATACTTGAACCGCGAACAAGGCTTCTCTTGTACCTAACGCATCCCTGAATCCAAACTGAGTTTGTGAGATTTGTAACTCGCATTTCTGATAAATTCTTCTGTATATTATCTTTAAAAAGCTCTTAAGAATGTGGCTTATTAGACTGATAATACAATGCTCTACGCATTTTTTTGCATTAGGTTAATAAGGTATAGCAATAAATGTAGATTTTACCCAGCTCTCTGGGATTTTTTCGGAGTCATAAATGTTATTGAACGTTGTCGTAAGCCATTTTACTCCTTCGTCTACCATAATTTTTAGAAATTCTGAATGAAAGTTGTCGGGCCCTGGTTGGTGCTTTACCTTATTTTGTTGCTTTATTTGAGACTTTGACTTCGTCTTGAGTGATTGCTGGTCGTGTGTCGTATTCCATAATTATCTGATTGTTGTCTCTGTCGTCATCGAATGTCTTCTCAACGTATCTCTTTCATATATTTTTTGTTTGTTCAATATATATTACCGGGTAGCCATGATTATCAGTCATGTGTCCTGATTTCTTGGGTTTGTACATTCCTGCTGCCTCTTTTACCTTCTTGTGGAGATTAAACGAGTCGTGTATTTTTTCCAATGATTCGATTTTTCTGCATTGATCTTCAAACCATTTGTATTTGGTTTCTTTAATAGCTTTTTTGTTATTTCTTTGTCAATTCGTTTATACTTCCACATGTCTCTGTTTTTAGCTCTTCTTCTATTCTCCATCATATTTAGGATTTTATCAGTAATCCAATCTTTCTTTTTAACCGTTGTTGGGCAAAGATGTTTATCTAGGATTGTCTGGTTAATCTGTTGTAGTTTTGCCATTTAGTTATCTGGTTCATTGGCTCTGTCTGTATTTTTTAATTCTTTTTCTATATTAAAATGTACATTCTCAATAAACCTGACAAATACGGGCTTAAAAATATGGGCTTAAAATAGTAGCAATGTGTGAAGTCAAGTCATTTTATGTGTTCAGCCAAGCCTTACGTGAGAAAAGAAGTCCGTTGTTCACAATATTCAATTCCAACACAATATGTACTGCATCTTATAAGTGAAAATTTATGGAACCAGTAGAAATTGCACCATGGATAACTAGTTCACTTAGTATCAAAGTTCACCCTTTACTGTAGTGGGAACGCTTAGAAAAACAAGCCAGATATACCACGACAACAAATTGAAACAAAAAGAAAACAAGTTTCATCATCTTAATTTGCTTTAGATAAGATAAACACTTTTCATATTTCATTTGTCAAAAAAAAACGTCCTTTTTTTATTGTCCATGCATACTTAAGATGATGTAGATGAAGAATAAAAAAAGCCAGAGATAATCTTGTCCTACAATAGTACAAAAGGTGGTGTAGATACGTTTGATCAACTCTGTCATTTAAAAACAGTCGCCAGAAAAACTTGATGGCCATTGCGAATTTTCTATGGCATGTTGGATACTGCAGGAATCAGCAGTTACGTCATACACAAACTAAATGTTAATAAACCACTGTCTCGATCAAATTTTCTAAATTAGCTGTCGTTCATTTTTGTTAAAGATTGTTTAAAAGAGCGAATGTATAATAATCACTTGCCAAGAAAAATCCGCAGTAGTATCAAAGACATTTTAAATTGTAAAGAAAAAGAAATAATAGAACAAAAGCCCCAAGGTTCAATGACTCGCTGTGACGTTTGGCCAAAAAGCAAAAACCGAAAAGCGCGCGATAAATGTGAGCACTGCCCGAAAATGGTCTGCGCCGAACACCGCCTAGGAATTTGCAGTGACTGCACATAAATTACTTTTGTTTATAAAACTGTAAAATTTTTTCAGTTGTTATATTTTGTCAAAAAACTATGGTCAATATTTTTTTATACTTTTATCCAGTACCACAGTTTTATTTTAAGTTTCTCATTTGTTTTTTTTTTGGCAATCGGGCTAAGTGTCCATCCAGCCAGCAGCAAATGTGTAATAACGTTCACTTAATAACCTAATCCAACTAAACTAAATACACTACAATTCTGGAAATTAAAAGAAGAATTACAATGGGAGAGGAACTAGGATTACTCTCTCGCACCTAGGGGTCATTCAGGGTGACTCACAGACAGAAAGTGTAGACCACGGAAAGTATAGATAAAAAGGTAAAAAGGTGATTTAACAGAGGTAACGAGCTTAACACCTACACACCTACACTAAAGTTTTAAGTTACACATTTTAATAAACTTAAGAATAATTTTATACACCTTGTACGTATTTAATGATATCAAATAAAGTATATTGAAAGGGTGTATAATTTTTGCAATATTAAACAATTAATAAGTTTCTGTCTTTGTATTTCAAATTTACTACAAGCATAAAAATGTGATCTAAGTCGCAAACCACGTTGCAAGTTTCACAAAGTTCGGTGTGGACTACACCGATTTTATATAAGTGTTGAGGGTAACTTGCATGTCCGAATTTCAGCCTACATATGGTCACAATATCATTTCTTGTAAAATCATAATCTTGGTGCCACAAATCTGTCGAAATACTTGGATGTAATAGTGTGGATCGTGTGAGGTTATTAGAGCAATAGTTTCTTCCAATGCAATTCCCATTTTACCTTAAAATTACTCTTAGATATCAATAAATATTCTTGAGCACCTATATTGTTGTTGATATGCTCTCCTATTGTAACGCTTTCTTTGGCTAAGGAGTCTGCAACTTCATTGCCACAAAGTCCTATATGAGCTTTTACCCAAGTGAATTTTAATTCGTATTGACTTTTTTTTTAATTAATGAATTTTACTTTTAATTATCTAATAAAAGGATTTGTATCAGTAGCCATTACATTAATTGGGTCAGCGATGCATTTAAGATCAGATAATGAGTCACTCAAAAAATTTATTTTTTTTAACTTGTTTTTTTCGACATAATCGCAGGCTTTAATAATACCAACGCTTCTGCAGAAAAAATGGAAGTATTATTATTCAGTTTGAATTTTTCTTGAACGTTTGTTGACGGTATATAGAATGCACATCCCGTACCATTATTTTGTTTTGATGCATCGGTATATATTTCCAGAAAATCTGATAGATTTGATATGCAGGCGCTTAATATAGTTTTACTTATCAACAAATTTTCATTGTATACAGAAATAGTAATATCTAGTGGTTCCAACATGTCAAAGAATTCAGATTTTTCGACTGAAATAGTTCTCTTTAAATCACTATTATAACTACTACTTGTATTTCTAAAAGCCATACATAATGGAGGAGAAGGTTTTTTTGACCAGTACGTGTTAGTTAAATCGTGGTTATTTAATAAGGCTAATTTATCTAACAGAGTACGGTTTTTACAAAAAGACTTAATATAAAATTTTTCTGCTAGCCATTCCCTTCGTAAAAGTAATGGTGGTTCTAGAGCTTCAATCCTAAGTGGTTCCACAGGCGTTGAACACATTGCACCCAAACAGAGTCTTAGGGAAATATTTTGAATTATTTCCAGTCGTTTTAGAATGTAAGGACTGGCTGATCCATATAAAGTACATCCGTAATCCAAGATTGACCTAATAAAGGCTTTGTAAAAAGTTAAACACGATTGTGGATCTGCTCCCCACCATGTTCTTATGAATTTAAAAAAATTTATGCCTTTTAAACATTTTTATTCTATACTTTTTATAAATGGTTTCGAGCTAAGCTTCTTGTCAAGAATAATTCCAAGATAAGTAACCTTATTTGATACTGGATATAAGTTACCATTTACATTTATGTTATCAATATTAGGTAGATTATGTCTTGTAAAGATAGTAAAACTAGATTTTTGAGGGGTTAAAGAAAACCCTAAACGTTTCAAATTTTAAAGTAGTTAGTTGTATATGTGACGTGAGTTCGCCTACTTTTTTATTAGTGTTATAAACGACAAAAGCATCAGCATAGTGTGTAATATTATAATTATTTTTTTCCTCGTGTATTTCTTTTGTAAAAACATTAAACAAAAGGGGAGAGATAACAGAACGCTGTGGTAAACCTGTACATGATCGTCTGGGACCTATTACAGAATTGTTATTTGACCTTATATAAACTTTTCTTTGTGCTAAAAAATTGCACAAGACATTACACACTCTCGCAGGGACATCTGCTTTAATTATAACATGATGATATTAACTACATCGTAGGCACCTTTTATATCGATAAATGCAGCACCTAGGTAATAGTTATTTAAAAAACATAACTGAATGTCTGTTGTTAAATAAGAAACTACGTCAATAGTACTAAATTCTTTTTTAAAACCAAATTGTTCCAACGGAAAAAAGGCAGTGCTAGTCAAATGAAATTCTAACCGGTGTTTAATAATCCTTTCAAAAGTTTTCATTACACAGGGCAACAAGAAAATAGGCCGATAAGATTCTGCAAGGTTGGGATTTTTGTGTGGTTTGGAGATTGGTACAACTAAAATATTTTTCCACCCCTCAATGACACCGTTATTTAACCAAATATCGTTAAAAAATTCTAACAGAAATAATTTACCGACAGTTGGTAGATTCCATAACATATCGTATGTAACTTGATCCATACCTGGAGCTGTGTTACTGGTACTTTTTATTGCAAATTTTAGTTCCGTAAATTTCAAAGGATAATTAAATATATTATTTTGTACATCTGTATTATCTATTAAATCCCTTACTTCCTGATCTGCTGAACTTGGTGTGATATTTTGCAAAAAAGTTTCAATCCAGTCATAGTTACTACATTTAGGCTAAGGTGCGAGAATTCTTTGCATTTTTTTTTTGCCTGTTGCGTTTTGCCTATGAGGATCTCTCATAGGGCTGTAGTACCATTGATGATGATGAAGAATGAGAAAATAATCCGATGCAAGAGTATCTGTTACCACCGTCCAGTTAGTTTTATCCGCGATATCTAGAGATACTAATGTTTAAATCGACAGAAGAATTTTGACCCGACCGAGATATTTTTGTGGATGACCAGGAAACTTGATGTTTCAGGAGTTCTCCTGAAAC